>PVJO010020203.1:0-32545 GCA_004026905.1 Hystrix cristata | reverse complement strand
ACATAACTTAGTAAAATTATTACACTTTAAAGAAAAAAGGAAATAAAATACTTAGGCATGTAGAAAAACAGACCATACGATTTTAAAGCTAAGGGGAAAAGCCAGGCGCGTAGCTCAGTCGGTGATAGAACACTTGACCAGTATGCGCAAGGTGCCAGTTTCAATCCCCAGCACCGAAACAACAACAAATGGGCGTGGCAGGGGGAGGTAATAATATGTGAATAAATTTTAGCTACACAGCAATTATGTTTGTATGTTTCTGAGCCTGCAATACATATAATACAGGATAAGGTAAACAGCAATTATGATATATTCTATTTTACTTTCTGCTCTGGAGAATAAAAATTGCCAGGTATAGAACACTGAACACAGGAGAAACTAAACAAAAAATTCTATGGTCTTGGATGTGAAGTGGAAATATCACATTAATTTAGAGTTATGTTTAAAATGTGTGCTTTTCTGTATGTTGTTTCACATAAAAAGTTTTTGTTTTTGTTTTTAGAAATAATTTTCGGGGCTGGGGATTTAGCTCAGTGATTAGAGTGCTTGCCTTGCAAGCACAAGGGCCTGAGTTCAATCCCTGGCACCACAGAAAAAAAAATTAAAAAAAAAAAAGAAATAATTTTCTTTTTAATTCTCCTACCTCTGTCTGCTGAAGAGGCCTAGAAATACCGATCAATGCTAGTAATGTGCATCCCTGGAAGCCAGATTGTGGTCTTGAAATGTGGTGATGCTACTTCCCACTGACAGAGACCAGGGCTTCTTGGAGAAATGGCTGATTCAGGTCTTGGGGAGGGTGCTTATAAAAATTTTTATCTCAGACCGAGTGTCTTAAACAATGGAAATTTGTTGTTTTGCCGTTCTTTCTGGGAATTAGAAGTCCAAAATCAAGGCACTGGGAAGGTTGGCACCTTTTGCAGGCTGTGAAGGAAGGATCTGGTCAGGTCTCGCTCCTTGGCTTCCAGATAGCTGTCATAACCTAAATTCATCACATTGTCTTCCTCTGCATGTATTTCTATGACCAAATTTCCCCTTTTTATAGGGAAATCAGTCATAGTAGATTGGAATCCACTCGAATGATTACACTTCAACTTGGTTACCTTTGTAAAGATCCTATTTCCAAATAAGCTCAAATTCTGAGGTACTGGGAGTTAGAATTTCAACATGTGAGTTTTTGGAGATGTGATTCATCTCATAACAGGTGATGAATATACAAGATGAGCCTCAGATATCTTGTCATCTTAGTAAGGAAGCTGTCATGTCTTACCAGGGTCGTAGCCAAAGACCTATATTTAAATACATATATAGGTTCAGAAGTACATTTATACATTTGTATACCTAGATGCACATATATACATGTGCATAATGTTTTTGTCTGTATCTTTTAAATTAGTCTATTTTGGAGAATGATAAGAAATTAATTATTTGTTTTAAAAACTGATAGATAATGGGAAATAATCAATTGATTATCCTACCTTTTTACATGCACAATGTCATTGTGTCACTAAATAGTAAATGAGGGGGAACATCTTTATATAAAAGTATTCCAACTAATAAAAGAAATGATGGAGTGTCACCACTTTCTAACGCCCAGTGAGTTAATGGATATAGTCAATGCGCATCAGCAGTTGCTAGCTTCACAAAAAGAGAGAACCAGATGTGTGTTTCACACCTGTCTGCCATGTATGAAAGAAAACATCATCACCTAATCTTCCCAAAAGAAACAAAGTTGAGTCTGATTGGACTTCTGGACCTAGCTGCCCATGTGCAGGAACTAAGGAGGCAGAGAAATTTAGTGAACTGAACCACGGGTGTAACACCAATGACCTCCAGAGCAGGAGAGTACATAGGTCGAGAGTTCTGGGTTCTTCAACAGATACAGCGTTAGAAGAACTGGAGGAGGAGTCTATAGTTTAAAAGAGATTTAAAAGAAAAATTTTAGCAGACAGGCCAATCTAGAGTTAAAGGATATACACTTGGATATTTTATTTTACTTGGGCAATAATACTATAAGGAAAGCAAGGATTTTGTTAGAACTCAGAAAGTGGTTTCTTTTGGGAGAGAGGAGTTTGTCACTGGAAGAAGCATATGGAAAGGCTGCTCTGAGGGTGTCAGGTTGGCGGAGTTCTGTTTCTTGGCCTAGATGATGGTTACAAAGGTGTTTGCCTTGTAATGACTCATTAAACTACACTTATTTTTTGGAACTTGTTTTAGTTTATTTAAAAAAGAGCGTTTTTTGTTTTGTTGTTCTTTTTGAGAGTCATGCAAGATACCAAAAGCTTTAGAAGAGACTTATCAGTTTCATCTTAAGGCACTTGTCAATATCTTCCGTGAGTCCTAGTGTGGTCCTGTTTCTCAGTCAAATTCAGCAAAGCTTGTTTTTGGGATGACAGACAAACATTCATTCTGCAAGCTGCCTTAAACAAGTGTAGGAAAAAAGTAAGAGGCCAGCGAAACAGAGAAGAAACATGTTCTGCCATTCAAGCACATTTCTTCAGAAAAACACTATCATATGAAACTTGTGGGAGAGTACAGAGGTAGATAAGGCAGCAGTAGTATGGTGTTGCCACAAAATCTGCAGAGCCAGAGAAACCCTCACTATCTCTTCAGATACACAGCCTCACTCCATTCAGATTAGACAAGTAAAACAGCTTTGGGCCACTCAGCCCATCGGTCTTTTGCATTTAAACTGCTAAGGGCTATGTGGAGATCAGTTCACAACCCCAATCAGTCACTTTTTTGAGACGAGGTTTCGCTCAAACTCACAATCCTGCTGCCTCAGCCCCCAAATGGCTGGAATTACAGAAATGTGCCACCACATGCGGCCTAACCAGTCTTCGAGTTTTCAGCAAAGCTCTCTCTGAAAGCTAGCTTCCCTGAAGTGTTCCCTAAAGCAGAGAACTGGAGTGTACTGTTCGTCACAGTAACTTCTTACCTGCAGTGAGAGGACAGAGGGCCATGGGATTTGTATTCATCTGATGATTTGCAAGTATTTATCACACATGGATTTTTCTAGTCTCAATTTTAAGAATGATGTCCTATTGTAAGGCCTGAGTTGGAGCTCCAAATATGTGGTTACAACACTATATATACATTTCTTTTTTCTTTTTTTGGTGCCAGGGATTGAACTTGGGGCCTTGTGCTTGGTAGGCAAGCATTTTAACCACTGAGCTAAATCCCCAGCCACCACACTATATTATAAAATTATTTTTTGTTTTTCTTTTATTCCTAATGAAGTGAGTGCTATTCTGCCGGTAGATCTGACAGATTTAACACATTCTTAAACTTTTATGTTATGAATGGAACCAGCCTCAAAGTTTTGGAAAATGTGCCCCATAAACCTACTGTGCCCTTGGAGAAATGGTGTCAGTAAGCTGGCAGGGCTATTTAGCTTAGCTTCATGTCTCTGTTCTCCAGCAACTTTAAAGCATGCCACACTGAGCTACTTCTAGTGTAGCTTTCATTATCACCACCATTACTATTGCACATTCCTTCCCAATTCCTTTATGATTGTTAATGGTGTGTTTCTATCTAGCTACAAAGTTTTTTGTTGGCAGAAATCACACCTTATGCTTTCCCATATTCTCCATCGCACATAGAAAACACTCGATGCTTACTGATTTCATTTGTTGATCCTTCAATTCATCCATTTATTCAGTCAACAAATATTTAGCTGTGGGCTGATAGCTGCAAGCAAGTCTGAGTTCTCATGAAACTTCTATTTTAGTGGTTGGAATAAGGAAAAACCCAGGGCACTTTTCCTTTTCCTTTTTCTTTCTTTCTTCCATGTGTGTGTGTTTTGTTTTGTTTTGTTTTGTTTTGAAATAGGGTCTCACTATGAAGTTCAAGCTGACCTTGAACTCGCTATGTAGCCCAAGGTGGTCTTACAGTATAATTCAGGCTGGCCTCAAACTCACAGTCTTCTGGCTGTTGCCTCCCAAGTGCTGGGATCCCAGGTGTGTGCCCCCACGCCTAGCTCCCAAGACACCTTTATTTTCTTCTTCATAGTATGAACTGTAAAATGACTAGCTTGCTAGCAGTAGCCAGAGCTAAATTGCCCTTTGTTCAAAAGAGTTCCCAGTCCTTTCTGCTGCTTAGTGAACTGCAAATTAAAAGAAAATGAAAAACAGAACAAGTTCACAGAGGTGTATCTCTCTTCAGTGAGGAAAAAGGCAAGGAGAGCCTTCGAAAGACCTCATGGAGAAGGACCTTCACACACGGATTCCCTGCGGCTCCCCGACTTCCCCCCATTACTTTCCTTCAGACACACACTATTTTATATAATAAAGACACATATAAGTACATATATGTATATACGCATTGATAAACGTGTACACATATGTATATATATTTACATGCATTTGTATGTGTGTGTATGTTTATTAAGGTCTGTTTCTCTTCCCTGTGTTCTCCAAGGATATGTTTTCGTGGTTTTATTTGTTTTGACGGAAAAGAGAACCAAAGAGACGCACATGAGCCAGGCACGGTGGTGTGCACTTGTAGTCCCAGCTATTGGGAGGCTACAGCAAGAGGCTCACTAGAGCCTAGGAGTTTGAGACCAGCCTGGGAAGCACAGTGAGACCCTGTTAAAAAAAAATGTTGAATATTTTTGCCATAGACTAATTGCCTAGGCCTTATAAGGCACATATATAAGAATTATAAAACCCTTGCCAGCAAAAGGTAATTATAGTACAGCAGGGCATGGTGGTGCTGATCTTTAATCCCAGCACTCAGGAGGCTGAGGCAGGAGAACTGTGAGTTTGATGCCAGCCTGGACTACACTGTGAATCCTGTCTCAAAAAAAACACAAAGTAATTATAGTGCAAATCAGAATAAGATACATATAATGTTAGAAATCAATTAACTGACAGATACATACAAGCAGGTACCTTCTGGGTGAGGAAAAAAAGTCCCAGGATTTCTCTGAATCAATATAAAAGCACTTCTGTGTCCTTCTGTTGGTATTAAGCCAACCTATTGCAGGCGTAATACTTGCTAAATGAGTGGATTTAATTCACTTCTTTTATTCACCATTCCCAAATCCCTCATTTTAGATAGTAGATTATCTGTGAAGATAAGGAAACATGTTATGACTATAAATAATTATACCAAATCACACAGTCTTTTAAAATTTAGCATTTTAAGCTAGAGTTCATATAAATAATGGTTCGCCCTCTCTTCGTGCATCTTCTGAGTAATCCAATTACAGACAGATGGGAAGATAAAAATTTCCAATAAAGGAATTAGGAGTATTTTATGTGCTAGAAATGTACAAATATTTTTAATACTTCCAAGGCGTGCTTATGGTGACCCATTCTTGTTAGCCAAAGAATTGCTGTCTGAGGGGTTGCTCCTCTGAGGTGGGGTGAAGGGAATTGAAAGACTACAAATTAATCGGTTTCATGTGGGGTGATTGTTTTATTTATTCAAATAGGGAGGGCACATGGGGAGCAGATGGCCGCCACTCGGCACAGAATGGCCCAGATGATGGTACTGTTCCCAAGTCGTGCTCGGAGGAAGCTCAAGCCCACTTGGCAGTGGACAGACGATGGATGGGCGACTGCCGAGTTGTCCTTGAAGACTCTGATCTGAGCTTTATGCCATGGAATCTCCTTGTGCAGAGAGATTTGTTTACTGTGCAAGAGACTGGAAACAATTCGAAGTCCTAAAGATAGAGACTAAAGAACTCTCGTCAAACAGGTAGTGTTTCTGTCTCTTTACTATAGCAGGAATGGCAGAGAAAAAAATAAAATTGCTTAGATTTCTGCTTTGTTCACAGAAATGGAATAGCACCTATATAGCGATCCAGTCAAATCTTAATCTGAGCTAACCAGTTGATTTTCTCAAAGCATTTTCTCTAAAGGTAGATCATTTGGGAGCCTGTATTTTAGGCAATCAGTTTAGTATTTCTACCCATTAATGATGTGGTATTTTCCAACTCTTCAGGGACAGTTAATTCTCTGTTGGTATGTTGATACTGACCTATAAATTCAAACTATAATTTCTTATAACTTATTTGGAATAGCCAGCTTTTTTCTATTTTATTTCCACAGCCCACAAAGCTAGAACACACTTTCTAATTTGTCTAAAAAATGAGTGGGGCTTAATGTTTTGAGACAAAAAGAATTTAAAACTCAAGGGTCTGAGTGGAATGCATGATGCACATTGACTATTGAGTTAGATGAGTGATGGCTGCTAAAACAAAAAGTGTGAATCTTAACTGCATAACATAAATCTGTGTGCATAGTTAAATAATATGCCTTTTGAAATTTTAGTACTATTTCTTTTTTTTTTTTTTTTTTTGAGACAAGGTCTCACTATGCATTTCAGACTGGCCTCAAACTCAGGGCCATCTTCCCGCCTCAGCCTCCTGAGGGCTGGGATCACAGGTGTGAACCACCTTGCCCAGTTTACTCTTACTTCTTCAGCTATGTTGAGTCACATTCTCATTCATTCATTTGAAAACTATCAAGCACTTTCTATATGTCAGACTCTGATCCAGGCACTAGTAAGACAACAGTGATCAAAACATAAAAATTGTGATGCTTTCATCTAGTGTATTTAAGAGCAATTTTTCAGTGCATGACTACTTTCATCAGAACAGTTCCAACACTGCTCCAACTGACCCCTTTCCTTGGTCTGTCCAGCCACTCTTGGCTCTCAGTTGTTCTTCAGTTTCATTTCTGCGTAATCAATTTAGTTGACACACTGATTGACAAACTTGCGGATCTGATTCTTCCCTTTGTTCTTTTTGTCCCCAAAACTATTTCCTGTGTGGTGTGGCCACCTTGAGGATGAATGACCCAGTAATAAATCGCCTGGTTTGCAGCCCCCAAAGCTGATCACGTTCCTGTACAGCTCCTATCAGAGGAGACTGGGCTGTGCGCAGATGCTGGACAAGAGACCTGTGCTGTGTTCTGAGCTGCAGAGTGCACAGCTGTGCGCAGTCGGGGTGTTTCTGAGTGTGGCTTCTCTCTGACCTCATGGAAGATGCAAATAAAAAAGGTAAAATTTTGTCCTGGGACAAAATTCAGAAGCAGATGAAGATGTCGTCCGCCACTCTGACTTCCTGTTTCTGTCCTTTTCTTCACTTAGTAAGAGATTTTCCTACCCTTTTAGATATTGCCTTAATCACTTAGGGGCCAAGAAAAAAGGGTGTTCCTCATTTGACCTGTTCCCCTTGCACCTGAAGAAGGGAGCCCTAGTTTAGCAGCCAGCCTCTAGAAGCTTGTGCCCTGCAAGCTGCTTGGAACAGGGAAGGTGCTCGGGGATTTCCTCTTCTGCCCCTTCAATCCGGTCTTCACTCATTTCGCTCAACCCTAGACCTCCCTGGCACTAGGCTTCAGAGCAACCACCTATCGGCCTGTGCTCTGTACAACACTGGTGAATACCACTGACCAAGCCCTTATTCTGCACGAGGCTCAGCCAAACACTGTACATGTAGTATCCTGCTCACTCCTCCCCACCTGATGAGAAAGTGCTGGTATTTCCACAGCACAGGCTCTGGGTGGAAATTCCATTTACTGCTGGTCTGGGAACATAGCAGAGCTTGGCTTTGGCAGCTGAGGTTCAAGAAAGAGAAAGCATTTTGTACTATGTATTTGTGCAGGCCCCAAAGCTTCCTCACACTTAGCAGCTTGAAGCCACACACATGTATTAGGGCCCAATTTCTGAGGGCTGGGAATCTGGGCCAGTGCATCTGTACATTTCAGGCACAGGCTTTCCTGAAAGGCTTACTCGGTGTCCCTAGTTTGGTCCTTACCTGGTACCCAGAGGTGTGGATGGCTCCTTTACTGGTCTCTGCAAAGCTCCTCTCTGTTAACCTCTTTGCCCCTTATCTTGTCCCCACAGACGCCTTTCTCCTTCCCAGGGAGACTCATTCGAGCTGTGTAAGAAGAGTCTGGGTGTAGATGTGTAGACATTCTGTGCTCCCAGACAGATTCATTTGCTGTCAGAGTCATTCCGGGATGGGTTTCTCTGTCTCTCAGAGTCTCCCACTTGCCCCCCAGGGGAGTTTGTCACTAGAGCTGTGCTGAGGAGCATAAAAACAGTGGCTGAGCAGAAGCAGCATGGGGAGAGGCAAAGAGGTGAGCTATAGGCAGCTCCCAAAGACAAACTATGCCTAGTCGGCCATTTGCCCTTTGTTATGGCTTGTGTCTAGATATCCCTCCCCCTCCCCCGCCAAAGCCTCAAGCTGTCACAGATGGGGCTTCTCAGAGCTGGCAGGATCTAGGGTGTGTGATATGGGGATTAAGGGCACTTTGCCCAGGGTGTGAGTCCTACCCACCCAAAGGACAGGTATCCTGGATGGACTATAAAGGACAGAAAGAAGGTTTGCTGCTGCTGCTGCTGCGTTTCCTGCTGTCACTGGTTTACTACTTTGCTGCTTAACTGCCTTCCGTCTGCCCTGCTCTGCCATGGACTGTTTCCCCTCTGCCATTCACCCTGCCTGGGAGCCAGCTGACTGTGGACTGAATCCTCTACACACTGTGAGCCAAAATAGATCTTTCCTCCTTTAACTTGAGTGTTGGGTATTTTGTCTCAGCAATGAGAAAAGTAACCAAGACACTCTTGATAGTTGACCCAGGTGCCCCTGGATGTCATCTATGGGGCAGCACTGCACTGGCTGCCCTGTCCTGTCGTTGGTTACAAAGCCAGTTGAAGCCAGAGGACTCACTGCAACTTAGGCACTGCAGAAGCTTGGCTTCTCGGTCATGTTGGTCCTCTGTCTCCACCTTTCCACACACAGCACACAAACACTTCTTCTAGAAACTCCTTGAACAAATAATACAAAAGATCCATTTGGAAGATTTCCAGTTATGAGATGACAGAGTCAAGGCAGTTGTGCCCTAAAACAACAAGAACAGAAGTTGGAAACCTGGAGTTCCTCTTCGGTAAAACCAGGAGTGGGCTGTGGCTGTGAGCCAAAGGGTGAAGGTCGAAGGAAAGTCCCTGCCCAGGGCCATATGAACAGCAGGAGCTGATTTACCCCACCAAGGAGCAGAAAGGCTAAGGAACGAGTGGCACCAGGCAGCTGGCAGGCAGAGGCCAGGTGGGAGTGAAAATGGGGACAGTTAAGAGTGTGTAAGGAGCAGCTAGACCTCTGCCCTCTAGGCCCCCACCCACTCTGTAAGGAAGAAGGCGAGAGTCTGCAGAAGGTGAACTACAGGGCTGGGAAAATCAGCACGGAGCAGGGCAGGGCAGGGCTGGCAGTGAGGGAGCTGGGGTCTGAAGAGAGGGAGGAGCACCTCGGGGCCCTTTCCTGCCAGTTCTGTGACACTCGCTCGCTTCCCTCCTCCCTGAGGAGACTGAGTGATCCTCTGGGAGACAGCACCAGAGAACAGCCTGCTCTGAATACTAGAGAGCAGACCTGCATTCCCAAAGTTCAGAGCCGCTAAGTGAAGAAGGTGGCCAACCACCTGCTTACGTTAGGGTGACGGCTGTGAGAAGACAAAGCCATCTGCACAGAAATGGCTTCTGAGTCTTATTTTAAGTTACAAATGTGTGGACAGAGATCATTGTAAATGTGATGAAATCCTGAGTGAGGTAGTTAGAAACCAGAGTAGTAACGACACCTCAGAGTGGGAAAAAATCATCCAGAGAACAAAAATTAGCAAACTTCTCAGCAACAACATTGATTGCTAGAAACTAATGCAGTAATACCATTAAAAGTCTGTGTAAAAATTATTGTTATTTCTTGCCAGGCATGGCAGTGCATGCCTACAATCCCAGCACTCAGGAGGCTGAGGCAAGAGGTTTGCCATCATTTTATTGCCAGCCTGGGATACGAAGTGAGTTCAAGGTCAGCTTAGACTGCATAGTGAGACCCTGTCTCGAACAAAATAAAACAAAGTAAAAACAGAACGAATATACAAAAAAGAAAAAGATTTTCAACTTAGAAATCCATCCTTACGTAACAAAACAAACCATTGTTTATGAGTGAAGATAGAATATACACATTTTTAAATGTGAAAAATCAGAAATATGTTCTTTTCACATATCCTTTCTCAGGAAACTACTAGATGAAGAAATAAATCAAGAAAGAACAGAGGGAGCCCAGAGACCAGGGACTCCAGTGCAGACATGAAGCGAAGCACATCTCCAGGAGGGTGACACGTGGCATTTCAGAGGCTGCAGAATAGATAAGATGAGGCTGTGCAGCAGGAAAATAACCCGTATGACTGTGGGGGCATTGGCAGCTCTCGGAAGGACACTGGCAGAGGGGACAGCACAGAACTACACGGTTCGGTCATGTGAACATCTTTATTGGAAGGTATCCTCCACAGCTGTTGGTGGAGATGGGAACACTAACAATTTGTTTAATGAAGTGTAAGCAAATGAGAAAACAGAAGTAATTATCATTTTCAAGAGAAACTAGAAGACACATAAGAAAGAAACTGTAGCTTCTTTCTCAGGAAAGCACCAAATGGGAGGAAAACACCCCATGGGAGGCCACAGGGGCTTCCGAGGAGGCTTCAGCATTCGGGGCTAGGCGTGTGGGCTCGTGAGGGTAAGACCGAGGACGAGGAGTAGAGCCCCGTCACCAAGCGGGCTGGCTGGCCAGCCAGGAACGTGAGGATCAAGTTCCTGGAAGAGATTTATCTATTGATGTTTTCCTGGGTGCTTCTGCAAGGATGATCCTGCCCATGCAGAAGCAAACTAGTGCTGTCCAGCAGACCCAGTGGAAGGCACTTGTCATCTCCGGGCACTCCAGTGGTCACGCTGGTCTGGGTATAAAGTGCTCCAAGGAGGTAGCCACTGCCATCCAAGGAGCCATCATCCTGGCCAAGCTCTCCGTTTTCCCTTTGCAGAGAGGCTACTGGGGGAACAAGATCAGTGAGCCCCACACTGTGCCTTGCAAGATGATGGACGCTTGGGTGCTGTGTTGGTGCCTGGTCCCCACCCCCAGGGATTGTCTCGGCCTCTATGCCCAAGATGAGGTTCTGATGGCTGCTACGCCTCCGCCAGGGGCTGCACTGCCACGCTGGGCAACTCCACTGAGGCTACCGTTGATGCCATCTCCAAGGCCTGCAGATTCTTGCCCCCAACTCTGGAGAGGGACCATGTCCGCCAAGTCCCCCTACCAGGAATTAACTGGTAAATAAAACCACACCAGAGTCTCAGTCCAGGGCACTCAGGTTCCAGCAGTAGCTATGAAGCAAGGTTTTTGCACAAGAAAAATGAATGAAAGGTGGAAAAAAAAAAAGAAGAAGAAGAAAATGTAATCACCACATGCTTCTTGGTCATCAGTGTTTATAGTTAATTAACATTGAGTTTTAGGGTTAATAAAAAATTGGTACAACTATGTAAGAAAAATGCAGGAAAGGGCAGGGGAAGGGTGAGAGTAGTAGTAGCCTCTCCCACAATAAGAGGAAATCAATAGATAACATTTAACCTGAATAGAGAATCACAAACCCAGAAACTCGGAAGCAAGTAGAGGTAGCTTAAAAAGCTGGAAGTAATTGTCTCTGGTTAATAGGATGGGAGTGGCAGGGGGCAGAGCTCCGTGAAAATACTGTTGCTTTTGTTACAGGCTTTTTGGCATGACTCGATCTTTTAACCTGTGTACATATATTGCTTTGGTAAATAACAATTAGTTGAAAACAAAATCATATTGGAAGGGCATGAGATTATGGGCTGGCTCAGGTGGGTTGAAGATGCGCTCAGTGCAGGGGTCGGAGGACAGGCTGTGAGGGACTCCGTGCACAGCCAGATAGCTCGCTTCTATCCTGCAGGGGCTGGGCAACTTCCAGGGATCTTCAAGGGTGGGATAATAGGAGCAGGTACACCCTCTGAGCGCTAGTCTCCTCATCTGCAAGATGACTTATTTGGCCTAGGAAGCTGTTCTGCCACTTCCTCCCTTTGACATTTTACTATGAACACTTTTAAATGTTTTATAAGTTACTAGGTAAAAGAATGTGTTATTTCTACCAGCACTTACAACATATTATTATAAATTATTTAAATTTATTATTCATATTTTCAGGAAAATAAAAAATTACACTGTGAACATATAGAGTTTGCAGTTAATATTATACCATATTTGTCTTCTCACGTAATGGACCATCTATCTACCCGTCTGTCATCCATCAGTCCCTGTGATATTTTTGATACATTTCAGGTATCAACATACTTCATCTGTAAATACTTAAGCATGAATATCATTTATTAGAGTTCAATTTTTTTTTATAGTTTATTTGGATAAAATTTTTACACAACGGAATTCACAAATTTTTTGTGCATATATCTTTCTACCCCTTATCACATCCTTATTCACTCCATAATATTCCCTCATTATTCGGCCCTTTTTTCTTTTTCTTTTTTTTTTGTGTGTGTAAAACTGCATTGTCTTTATTTTGCACACTTGAATTTCAGAGAAAAATAAACAAAAAACAAGATCACAATACACAACATCCAACCCTGCTGTCAAGTTATAGAGGGGATGGGACTTGAGGCTCTTGCTTCCTGCTTTGAGCACAAGGCACCTTTTTTCTTTTTCTTTCTTTCTTTCTTTTTTTGTTTTTTTTTGGGGGGGTGCTGGGGATCAAACTCAGGGCTTCGCGCTTGCTAAGCAAGCACTCTGCCACTCAGCTAAATCTCCAGCCCCTTTCAGCCCTTTTTTGTTTCTTTGCAATTATTAAATCCCAGCAGGAGGGTGAGTCCTTACTCTGAAGCCACCACATGAACACAGAGGAGTGAGAAGGAGATGTGGGGTGCAGAGCTTCATGGCTTCCAGGAAACTCAGAGAGGCCCTAAGCATAAATGCTTGATTGACGATATGAGATAAAGCTGTAAATCCTATAGTAGGTGACTGCTAAGATCTCTGCCAACTCCAGTGTTACATCTGTATTTCCAAGGTTTGGAAAGCAGACTTTGTTTCTGATGAGTTTCACAAACACTTATTAGGTGTGCAACTGTGGCAGGTCTGGAAAAGGCTGTGGAATATAAGTTACTGCTAATGCCATCTGTGGGTACTAACCTAAACTTGGCCTGAGGAGGCCCCTGTACTGGGCCCTCCGTGACGAACCCAACCTAACAGTACACAAATGACCTCAAAACCTAATTTATGATTGCAGTCTTGTAAGAAAAGTTCAGTCACAGCTAGTCACATACAGTGTCTGAGCGCATCACTCTTAGGTGGCCAGATGTCTAACTGTCTCCAGAAAGGCAGGCGATGAGCTGTGACCACTGGGCTGTCCCTGTACCTCAGTTCCCTTTTTGCCCGTGAATGTTTCCCCAACACTCAAGAGACTAGTTTCTCTGAACCTGTTGACTGCCCAACTCACAAATTATTCTTTGCTCAACTAAACTCTGCCAGATTTAATTTGTTGAAAGTTGTTCTTTTAACAGTGGGCAAAATTAACCTGCTTTGGCTCTGGCTCAAATCTTTGGCTCTGTCTGGTTTTGTAAGGTGAAAGTTGGTAAACTGAAGACTATAACACGCTAACCCGGGCATCTGGCGCTAGCTCTTCTCAGCCCTTTCTGTGCAAATCCTGTAGGGACTGACTGTCGGTCCTCACCGGTGATAGGCATGTATGAAGCAGCTGGCTCAGTCAGAGCTCCAGTCTCACATCCTTCTGAACCAGAGAAGACTTTAATAAACATTCAGGAAAAATTGCTGTCAGGTAGGATTGAATCCAGACTCTTCCTGCCCTGTCTACAAACTACATGTCGTTTGTTTTGAAAAAGGCGAAGATCCAGAAGTGCTTTCCCAATCACAGGCGGGCAGCGATCAGAGCTGCTGACCGTACTCCCTGGCCCGAGGGTGGACTCGAGAGGACTCAGATAGCTGTGAGAGCGACTGCTGCTCTGCAGGGAGACGGACCTCGCCCCAACCAGGCGCACGCCTGAGTGCTCAGCTGTGGGCGATGGCCCTCACTGGGGACAGACACTGCTCCTTCCACATCCCAAGAATCTTCACCATGGCACTTGCTCCCCAAGTGTCAGTCCCACCGTATTTGATCTTCACACCAGAGATGCGACAGTAATAGGTAGCTCTGCTTTCCCAGTAGGAGTCAGCTTGTAGAAATAAAGTAGCTTGCTTAGCAAAATTCCCGACCTTCTCTTAGCTGGACAGAAATCTAGCTGTCCTCTGTGGCCATGGTGGCTGACAGTTCTCTCAAGTGGTGGCTGCTTCTCCTGCCATGTCTCATGTCCAGGCCACTGCCCCCACCCCCAGCTCATCCGCTCTCAGTCCCCACCCCAATTTCCACTGAAGTGTGAATGTGTTTACATTAGACTAAGCAACTGCCAACCCTTCTTCCTGCAGCCGTCTGCAGATCCTGGGGCACTCTGTGTGCCATGAGGAGGTTAGCTCCTGTCTCTTTGCCGCTTTCTCCAAAGACAGTTCTGTCTTCACTCCGGGGCATTCCTGCGATGTCAAATGATGCCTGCTATCCGCTGGAGTCTTTGACCTCCATGTCTCCATCCTTCAGCCACCCACTCCCTCAGCCATGGCTCCCCTTTCTTCTTCGGTGTCCAGTGACATCCTCTCTGACCCACCTCCTGACTTTCTCATGCCTTCCCTCGATGGCCCTGTCGGGAATCTGCCATTTCCCCATCCCTCCATGCTGTGAAGCTCTGTTTTCAATCTCGCCTCTCATCGCACCTGACCTGTCTCAGCACCGATGCAGTGAACAGTCCTTCCTCCTCAAGTGTGTCTTTTTCCACTTGGTTTTCAAGACTCTCTTGGTTCTCCTGTCAAGTTTGTGGCTGTTGTTTCTGTCTTCTCTCTCTCTCTCTCTCTCTCTCTCTCTCTCTTTCTCTTTTTGCTTCTTCTCCCTGACCTTTGACTACTGGAGCATCGCAGGCATGAAGGGCCTATCGCTCAGTCACTTGACTTCATCTCTCTTAACACCCCTCCCTTGGGCCTCTCCTCATCATGGCTTTGAATGATTATAAGCAGGGAACTTCTAATTTATGTTTTCAGCTCGACTTCTCTAATCTTTTGAGTCACTTGGGCTGTACTGAATAAAGAGGAGTCATCCGGGGCCACATACAAGACATATAAAATAGTTAACATATATAAGTAACAAAAGCTTCTTCTTGAAAAATATTTGTTATTTTAACATTAAAAAGAGAGACAGGAGGAGGGCAAGTGGCCCATAGGCCACAGGTTGGACACCCTGCTGTATTAGTTAGGCTCTCTAGAGAAATAGAGTTAATGAAAAATAAGTATAATTATGCAAGGGGGTTTATTAGGTAGGCTTATAGGATCAGAGGCCGAGAGTCCATGGTGGCTGTCTGTGCACCTGAGGGCTGGAAGGGCCAGTAACTGCTCAGCCTGAGAAGATGGAAGCTGCAGAATAAGAGGGAACAATGACACAGCATCAGCTCAAGGGCGAAGGCCTGGAAGCTCAGTGCAGTCGCCAGACTCATGTCCAAAGGTGACAGTGAAGATGGTAGCTCTTCCAAAGAGCTATTTCCTTGTTCTTTCCACTTTTACTCCATCCAGGCTACAAGCTATTGGTTAGTGCCACCCACACCAAGGGTGGGGGCTCTTCCCTCAGTTTGCAGTCTGCATGTCAGTCATGCACAGACACACCCAGAACTGCGCTTTACTAATCTGCTAGGCATTTCTTAACCCGCTCAAAGTGACATATCCTGATTAACTGTCACACCTCTGGACTTTATCTTTAATAAACAACTGGTAGCGCCACAAGGATGTGTGATAAGGATCTCAAACTTGACGTATCCAGAACCTGATGTCTGGTTCCCTGACTACTCTATTCGAAATCTGCTTGTCCTACAGGTTGTCCAGTAAATGGCAGCTCTATGCTTCTGGTTGCTCATGCAAATATTTGGAAGTCATTCATGGTTATTTTGTTTCTTTCATAGTCATCATCTAGTCTATTAGCAAATCCTGTGGGCTCCACCTTTGACATATCTGGAATATGACAACTTCAGCTCTGGCCATGCTAATCCAAAGCACCACCACTTTTCCCCAGGTTATTGCAACACTCTTTCTATAGGTGACACTATATTCATCTTTGCCCATTCTAGTCTTCTGAACACAGCAGATAAATGTTCTCTTTAAAACTCGTATCAGCTGGGTGCAGTGGTGCATGCCTATAATCCTAGCACTCTGAGAGACTGAGGCAGAAGAATAACAAATTTAAACCTAGCCTGAGCAACTTAGAAACTTAGTGAGATTCTGTCTCAGAAAATAAAAAAGGGCAGTGGATATAGCTCAGTGTGAATGAAGACCCCATGTTCAATCCTCAATATCAAAACAAAGCAAAACAAAACACGCAAATCAGATTATGCCTTTCTTGTACTCAAAACCCTCTAGTAGTTTCTGTCTGACAAATAGTATATCCTCCTATGGCCTCTGATGCCCTGTACGATGAGAACATTGCCTTCCACCCCTCTTCCTCTCCACCCCTGCCACTACTCCTGCCACACTGTCCTCATAACCTTGGTCAGATGACCATGTCTGTTTACCTCCCTGCTGGACTGTGAGCAGGGTACGGCTTCTTTTATGGATGCTCTTCAGGGTTTCACATGGTGTTTGGCACATATTAAGTAGACTATAGATATTTGTTGGAAGGAAGGAGAGAAGGATAAAGAAAAAAAGGGAGAAAGGAAGAAAGAACCAAAGAGAGAAATGGATGGAAGACATCTATGGTTTTTCCTCAAATTAAAAAGAAAAAAGAACTTCGCGAGCTGGGAATGGAGCTCAGCTGGCAGAGTGCTTGCCTACCATGTACAAGGCCCAGGTTCCATTTCCAGCACCACAAGGGGGAAAAAAAGGGATATTGGAGTACTTTACAAATCCAATTAATATACCCTTTAGGAATCCCACAGACTTTCCTTTTTTTTTGTTTTAACTGTAAAATGTATGTAACAAAAATTTTACCATCTATGATTGAAGGCTTGGTCTCCAGGATGATGGTACTGGGTTTCATGGAGCCTTTAAGAGGTGGGGCCTAACGGGAGGTGCTTAGGCCAATGGGAGGGTACCGTCTAAAGGGACTGTGGGATCCCAGGCTCTCTACTGCTGGTCTGAGGCGTGACCCTTTTCTATACATGCTCCACCAGCCACCACTCACCGCTAGTGC
Source organism: Hystrix cristata (assembly GCA_004026905.1). Taxonomy (NCBI): domain Eukaryota; kingdom Metazoa; phylum Chordata; class Mammalia; order Rodentia; family Hystricidae; genus Hystrix; species Hystrix cristata. The sequence continues at coordinate 15,485 of PVJO010020203.1, read as the reverse complement.
CTCATTAGAACGGAGCCAGAGCAGGCGCTATGATCTTGAACTTCCAGAACTGTGAGCTAAATCAACCTCTTTTCATTATAAGTAGCCTGTATCAGCTATCTCAATACAGTGATGAAAACTGGCTCACACACCATCTTAACCATTTTCAACCTCACAGTACAGTGGCTTTAAGAATGGCCACATTGTTGTGCAACCATCACCACCATCCATCTCCAGAAGTCTTTTCATCTTGCAAAACTGAAACTCTGCAGCCACTCAAAAATAACTCCCTGTTCCTTCATCAGCTGCTGGCATCCATTATTACACTTTTTGTCTTTGAGTTTTCACTGTTGTAGGTACTTCATATAAGTGGAATCATACACTATTTGCCCATTTGTGACTGGCTTATTTTACTTAGCATAATGTCCTCAAGGTTTGTCCTTGTAGTAGGATGTATCAGAATTTTATTCCTTTTTAAGATGGAATAATGTTACATTGTATGTACACACTACATTTTATTCATTCATCTGTTGGTGGACACTTGTATTTTTTCTACCTTTTGGCTTTGTGAATAGCATTTCTGTGAACTTGAGTGTATGGATAGCTATTTGGATCCCTGCTTTCAATTATTTTGGGCCTATTCCCAAAAGTGGAATTGCTGGATCATATGATAGGTCTATTTTTAATTTTTTGAGTAACCTCCAAAAAATGGCTGCACCGTTTTACATTCTACAGCAGTGCGTGAAGGTTAAAGTTTCTCTACAGCCTTGCTAACAGTTTCATGATCTGGTTTTTGTTTTTGATGTTTTAAGGGTAGCATCAGATTTTTGAAATCCACATACATCTGTAAGTAAATATAAGCCCCCAGCTGTAGGTGTCTGGCCTGAAAGGCAGCCAGCGGTGCTGGGAGGAGCTTCTGGGATTTGTTTGCCGGCTGCACAGTTCTCTCTCCTCTCTGCCGTTTCTCCTGCCTGTTCCTAGCAGAGTCCCACAGACCCACAATTGAGCAGCTTCTGTATCATGAAGTTGCGTGATGGCCGACAGCCAGCTGCTCGGAAGCACTCAGTATACACCGCGAAGGTCGCTCTCCCGTCTCTTCCAGCAGCCTCAGCACTCGCTCTGAGCCTGCGAGTCCTCTCCAGCTTCCTTGTGGGTCCAAGTCTTCCCTGAGAGTCTGTGGCTCACAGAGGGCAACTGAGACTTACTTTCAGGAGAGAGAGATCATGTGGCAAATGCCTCTCCGTTACAAAATAAAATACAAAGAAAGAGGGCAGACGCCCAAACCTTCTTGTTACCCTGGCTAACAAAGACCGGTGCGCGAGCGCCTGGCAGGCTCTGTCTTTGGCCACTGACTCCAGCAGAGCAGCCCACTGCCCCTGGGGTGCAGCTCTGTTTTTAAAGAGCCTGCTTCCGGCTTTGGATCTTTCTCCGATATCGCTGACAGACAGCTCTACAATATTTCCAAAAACTTCCTATGTGTAGATTAATGGAAGGGAAGCTAAGTCTTAAACCCACTAATTTCATTATGAACCGTTAGGCTTGGCAAGTCAGTAAACCTCACAGTGTCTGTTTTCTTAGTTATAAAATGAAGCTATTGGACAAAAGGTTTTCAAGGACTTGCCAGCTCTAAATAATTTTACCTCCAAAACTTTGCATGATCCAAAACCACTTTCTTTTAGTTTTAAAAATGTATGTATATATTTCTTAAATCTCAGATGTATTCACCTCCCAAGTTTATGCATAGCCTAGTATTTAAATACATTAGTATTTTCTAAATATAACTTCAGCAGAACAGGTCACTTAGGGTTATCCTGGATGAATTTCAAGGAAACAGTAATCTGCCAAGTGGATAATTCACATATGGTCAAGAGTTGGAAGGCTCCAATAATAAGCCTGAGAGTCAAAGCAATTCTGTCTTACTCTGCCCTGCATAGCAACCTCATTAAAGTAGAGTAAATCTCGGAAAGTTCAGACTCGGATGTTTGCTGCTGTTTGTTCTCTGCCAGGAAATGGTACATTTGTGTGGCCACATTTACAGGAGCTGTGACTTCACAGACAATTGCCCTCTTATCCATCAATATTCCTCTGCTAAGACACACACAAAAATGCCACTGGAGTAAATGTCAATATAAAAAGCTGCCTCTGAAACAAACATGAATCAACTGTGTGCTTGGTGGGGCTTGAAGACTGTTTTTTTCTCCCACATTTCACTCCCTTTGCTCACTTGCTGTCAAATTCACATTGCAAACAATGTAAAAAGACAAAATTCAGAATCGTCACCATCTCCCACAATATCCCCACTGAATAGTCTTACCACCCTTCTCACAGTCATTTTGCTACACGTATAAGGGTTTCTATCAGGGCTCTGTATTGTATTCCACTAGTATATATGGCTGTTTTTGTGCCCATAGCATACTGTTTTGATTAGTGTAGCTTTGTGGTAAATTTTGAAATCAGAAAATATGAGTCCTCCAACTTTATTCTCTTTCAAAATCATTTTAACTATTCATCTCCCTCTAATTTTATAATAAATTTTATTCTCTTCTATACCTTGCCTTTTTCGTTCAGTCATATATCTTACATATTATGTCACATAACACATAATAAAATTTATATTCTTTTTAAAAAATGACTGCAAGTAATTCTATGGTATGGGTGTGCATACTCATCTTACCATTTCCCACCCAGTGAACATTAAGTAGCTTCCAGTCTTTTGCAATAACAAACAGTGCTGCAGTGAATGGCCTTTTATTTACATAGCTTCATGCATGTGCTGGTGTAGCCACAGAATAAATTCCCAAAACTAGAATTGCTCAGATGGTGGGTATGTTGCTTGTCATTTTTAAAAGAAAGAGTGTTTTAATCAGTAATTCATTTTTTGAATAGCTAAGACATGCACAGAGTTAAATAAATAATTTTTTAAAAAAAGAAATTAAGAGTGTGGGGTGTAGCTCAGTGGTAGAGCACTTGCCTAACATGTGTGAGGCCTTAGGTTCTATTCCAGCACAAGAAAGAAAGAAAGAAAGAAAGAAAGAAAGAAAGAAAGAAAGAAAGAAAGAAAGAAAGTTAAAGATAGTAGAAACTAGTCTATCCCCTTCTATAACCCATCAGAGATATTCTATGTATATGCAAACATGTAGACATGCACGCATACATACACACCTACATATCCCCACACGACATGTGAACATGTAAACTAATTATAGGAGAATTGCTCTTATTCAGCCAGATTTTTAGTTTTTTCTTTATTGTGGCATACGAAGTCAGGAGAGTCTTGTCAAAATACACAGAAACCTCAGGTTTAAGCGTACCATTTGTGTTAGAAATATCTCCTGCTAATATCTCATCTTTATTGTCTATGCCTGGACTTTCACTGCACATAAAGTACTATGGAGGCAAGGGCAGCTTGAATAGGACCTCTCTAGAGGCCTTAACATCAGACTTTTCTAACACAAGCTTCTATCTTTTGTGAACAACAGACAGTTTGAGATCCACCTTTTTCTTAATCTGACAGATTGCTTTCAATCTCTAAGAGCTCTTTCTTGCTGTTTTTTATTTTTTTATAGCAGCCAAGTGTGTAGAGTATGCTATCTTCCTAAGGATATTAATAAAATTATATACAATAAGTGGTTTATTTTTCCTAAAAGGATTCTTTCCTCCAAGTTGCTTTTTTTCTATTTGTTTGTGTGGTCTTTATCTTCCATGTTAGGATCTTTTCTCAGATGTCCGGAAATCCTTGGTTATCTGTTCATGATTTAGTGTAAGGGACTAGCTGAGTATAGTGGTGCACACCTGTATTCCCAGCACTCAGGAAGCTGAAGCAGGAGGATTGCCTTGAGTTCGAGGACAGCCTGGGCTACACAGTGAGTTCAAGGCCAGCCTGAACTACGTAGTGAGACCTTGTCTCTAAAAGCCAGGAAAAATAGTAAGGAACTAATTTTCTGGGGTGTTGGAAATGTTCCATGTCCCGGTAGGGGTATGGGTTATTTGTCAAAACTGCTCTAGGTGTATACTTAAGTTCTATGCATTACCTTAAAAAAGAGCAATACTTAAAAAAACAAAAAACAAATAATGAATGAAAACATTGGAAATGCTGAGCAAGTGAGTGGAACCTACCAACTTAGAAACTTACGTTTGGGATACCCGTTAGTCCTAACATACCATTTGTTGGTACAGAATCTGACATCCCCCATTGTCATGCCTTCTTTTCTGTTCATAATGAGCAGACCTACAGATTATACTGGGATAGAAGGGAGCAGTCACCCAGCAGTCTGGAGTGGGAAAAGAGCTTGAAGGATCTCACTGCTTCTCAAGCATCTTTTACCAGTTCCTTCCTCTTTTGTCATTATGTCCCCTTTACCTGGCTCCACTGTTACCCAGTAAAGTACCAATAATTCTGAAAAAGTTTAAAAAGCCTGTAACATAAATTGATTTGTTTCTTTCCTTGCCTCACTGTCAACAGTGTACAAAGTGTTGCTCTTGTCCCCCTCTTCAGGATGGGAAGGTTTATTTTTTAAAAAATAAATCTCTTCATTATACCTTTTTAAAGTTTCATGAGGAAGCAAAGTTTGGTGTGTATATTCAATCTACTGTCTTAAGTGAGAAATCAGGAAATCAGAAATATGTTTTCTAACTCTCCAGCTTTTGTGATATAGAAGATCTTCTATAAGGAGTCTAGAATATATGCTAAAAGCAACACACCAAAGCTATCAGTCTACCCCTTTGCCACTTAATATCAACACATACCCCTTGACCTGTACTTTTATTTCTAAACAACAGTTGCAATCTGAACATGCTTCCATTTAACAAAATGCAGTGATCCTTTGTACCAATTAAAACATCCTGAGTATCCCTTCAAAAGGGGAAATTAAAAAATCCCCATCCTTAGACCCTTCCTTAGACCCTGGTTAATGTTCATTATTCTAGTTTAGAAATAATCTCTCCTGGATAGCCTGTAACATAAGAATTAAACTATAAAATTTATCGCCATCAGCACATCTTACATGAAGTAGTAATGAACAGGGCATTGGTTATTATCATCAACAGGAAGAAAATATGGGTGGCTGCTCTAGTTTTTGTTTCTGTAATTGACCATGAAGTCACAGTTGGTATTTATAATTCCTTTCTTTTGTACCAGAAATTCAGCTATTTGGGACTCATTTTGTTTGCTAATTCAGTTAGTGGTAGGGCTAGACTTTTGGACTGCCAAGAAGAAAATTTAAAATTTTCTCCTTATCTTTTGTTATTTCCAAAATGCAACTATCAATTCTGGCATTAGAGATAGTCTTAGCATTATTGATTCTTATGAAAAGAGAAAGGTAACCAAGGCCATATTTTGTATTTCTCTGTGTACAGTAAATAAGCTTCCTGGGTGAAAATTCTAGCTGGACGTCTGAACACTGTGTGAAACCTAAGCACGTGTAGATCTGTTTACCAATGGGAAGAAAGAAACATGCCTGGGTTCAAAGCTACTAGATGATAAGCATGCTGTTGTTCACCACCTAAATTGAGAAGCTTCACTTTGTGTTCAGGAAGGCCACCAAGTTTGATCCAGAGAGAGTCAACAGGGCTAGCTGCAAGCACAAGCAATTTCGACATATAGTACAATTTATTTTGATACATTCCTTCCTCTATCATCAGCCTCAGTTTTCCCTTCTCGCTTTGGCCTGTATTGCATTTGTACCAATCTCTGCTAAAATACAAACTGCTTACAATATATCAACTGATAACGATTGCTATAATTCCTTAAAAGGATATTTGCATTTCTATAGAGGGTTCATCAAAACCTAAACAATTTCAAAATTAAAAAGAATAGAACTTTACTGATGAAATAACAAATGATAGAATTAATCTTTTGCACCCAGACCTGGTTTTGAAAAGTTTCCCCTAACCTATAAAACGACTCCACTGAATAAACTGGTCTTGGTGGCACATGCCTATAATCCCAGCACTCGGTAGGCTAAGGCAGAAGAATCACCATGAGTTCAAGGCCAGCCTGAGCTACCTAGAGAGTTCAAGGCCAGCCTGAACTACATAGCAAGACCTTGTCTTAAAAAAAAAAAAACAAACAACACAAAAACACCAAACCAAAACAAAGGAACCATTCCACTGAATAGGTCTGTAATATAGATTATAATTAGTGATGAGGGCAGGGATATAGCTGTATCTCTTGACATTCAGCACATGTTGAGACCCTATTGTCATACAGCTCAAAAGTGGCTCTATTAATTTGTATTTCTATTATTAGCAGGCCCAGAATATATGGGAGTTGGTAGTTTGGATATTAAGGACATAGAGCTCTAGTGTGTCAACCCAGTTTACGTCTCAGACTCTCCAATCATCTACCAAATTCATACCTGATCATTAAGAGACCTGGCTTGGGGAACTAATGGTAATATTCCCGGGTCTGTTTCATCTGCTGGTTTTGAAACATCTTGGTTGTCATCATCACATTTGGGAAATTCTTCACCAAGGTTGACTTGAGAAGCCAACCCAGTTAAGGTATGAGAAAGCACTGAACATTGGGGAATTTCCAGGGCAGAAAAGGGCAAATATTGAGTAGTGGTGATACATGAAAAGATTGCTTTAGATTTGCCTCAGGAATGGGAGATGCGGAAACTTTTGATGCTCCATGACAGAACTAGAATACAAGGTATGATCAAAACATACAATAGATGTTTAAATCTTTAAAAATGTATTATAATAAATAACATATTGACATTAATCCCTCTCAAAATACTCCCCCTTGCTTCAAACACACTTATCCCTTCATTCTTGCCACTTTTTGAAGCAGTTCTGGAAGTCCTCTTTTTGCGAGTGTCTTTATGAGATATGACAAAAAGTACAGTGAACGGCACTGCCAGGTGCCATCCAAAGGGAAGGCAGGCTTGTAAAAACATTATAGTGTGTCCTCACCCTCTTCATCGGATCTGGCATTGCGTGTAACTTCTGGCTGTTGTCCGAAGTCAAAATGACCATGAAAGGTAAATCTTTTGAACTGATTCAGGACAATGAGGCAACCACAACAGAACAACTAAAGATAAGATCCCATCTCTGTTTTGGGCAAATCCAAGGATGCTTCCAGCCCTTCTGTTCAGAATCCACTACTTGGGAGTTTGTGGTCTTTGACTTTGCCTTTGCACTATTGATGAGAATAAGATTTATTAAATACTTGACTAAAAGGAGAAGTTCACAGAGGGAAATAATGAAACCATTTTAGAGACTGGGCTCATTTCACAGAAACAAGTTATACACTGACTGAAATGAATGGTGCTTACTTGTTAATCCTAACAGGCCTAGAAGGCCATTTCCTTGAAATGTTTTATTAACTGTAAATCTCATTATTCTAGGTGCTCACAGTTAATTATGTTACACTGCTGTAGCTAAATTTATAGTTTATATCCGCCACTGTTTCCCAACAAGCGGCTCAAAACACCAGGTTTTACTGTGACTGTCACTTGAGACCATGTACCAGCATTCAGGCTGCAGGAACCCTTAGAGTCTCACTCAGAAAAATGTGAGCTTTCCGAAAGAGGCTGGTGGTAGCTGTAAAAAGCTTTTGTAGGAAGGAAGCAAATGACTTAGGCCAATTATTTGGAAAGTCTGTCAAATAACAACCAGAGGAAATTGTAGGGTGGGTCAGGGAAAAAGCTAACTGAAAAGACCTTCGAAGTAGATGTAAACAACCTGATGGGGATGCATGTACTTGTGGGTCTGGGTTGCCAACAGCTGACCGTCTGGTGAATGTGAGAAAGTGGACCCAGTGCAAAGTTAAAAAAACCCCAGGGAAATCCCTGCCTTTACGAGCTTTGGGTCATTTTGTAGACTTTACATCTTTTTTCAAATTTTTATTTGTTATTAGTGTATGTTTGCAGTACATAATGATTACATTCCTTGTGGGAAGTTGGTACATGTACAGAACACATCTTAATTCATTTTTCATCCTCTTGCCCTCCTCTCCCCCTCAACATTCCTTCCATCTCTTGATCCCTTTCTGTATTTCCCCATTTTCTCTTATCTATCTTTTATTTTTCTTTTTTTTGGTGGAGGGCAGTGCTGGGGATTGAACTCAGGGCCTTGCACTTGCTAGACAAGCACTCTATCACTGAACTAATTCCCCAACCCCTATTTTGCTTTTTATTTATATTTTGGGTTTCTCATATAAGAGAATTCATGCAATATTTAAGCTTCTGTGTCTCATTTATTTCACATGATACCATGGTCTCTGGGTGTATCCACTTTTCTACAAATGACTCAAGTTCATCCTCTCTTATTCCAGAGTAGTACTCCCTTGTGTATAAATACCACATTTTCTTCCATTTATCTGTTCATAAACATATAAGTCACTTTCAAGATTTAGCTAGATTAATGTCTAGAATACATAAAGAACTCAAAAAAAAGATTCCCTCTCCAAAACAAAATGTCCAATCAAAAAATGGGCAACTGAAATGAGTAGATACTTCTCTGAAGAAGTACGAATGGCCAACAAATACATGAAAAAATGTTCAACATCTCTGGCCATTAGAGAAATGCAAATTAAAACAATGCTGAGATTCCATCTTACTTCAGAAAGAATATCATTGCTACGAAAACAAACAACAAATGCTGGCAAGGCCGCTGGGAAAAGGAACTCTTTTACATACACTGTTGGTGGGAATGTAAGCTAGTAAAAACCACTATGGAAATCAATTTGGAGATTCCTTAAAAACAAAAAGTAGAAATTCCTTTCAACCCAGCTATTCCCCTTCTAAGAGTCTTCCCAAAAGATTTAAAGACATCGCATTGCAGGGATGCATCGATTCCCATGTTTGTAACCTTTGCATCTCACGGAGAATGTTGGCCCCAGAGAAGCCAAGTACAGACATCTGGAGCAGGCCCACCCTGAACCACTAGAGAGAGTGGAAACCCAGTATTGGCCTAGCAGGATGATGGGGTAGGAAATATGCTTTACTCCATGGCAGTTCTGCCAATAAACACGCCCTCCCATTAGCTCAGCCTAAAAGAGTTTCATATTGCAATTTTAAAAACGGTACTTAGTTTAGTTCAGCTTGAAAGCATACCTGTTGGTACCCTAAAGAGAGGTTTTATTTAAAAAGGTGAAGTTAAAACAAAACAAAGATGGTAGTTGCTGTACCTATGTAGGTAGATGTTTTCCTCACTATACAAAATCTGTATTATAGATGATTAGCACCACCTTCCCTGTCTCCCGTTGCTCTAATAGAATAGCACAGACAGGATCGTTTATGAAGAAGGGAAGGTTTAGGGTTGGCAGTTCTGGTGTCCCAGGAGTCTGAGAGAGTGTGCCCACCTGACACAAGCACTCGCAGGCTGGGTCAGGAGCGCTTGTGGGCAGGAGTGGGCTCAACTGGTCTCTTCATCGGGAACCCCTTCACACACCCACCAGGGGTGCAGAGCCTAGAAACCGCAGGAAAGTCCGCCCATGCAGACCGCAACGATCAGTTTGCCATGGGACACAGGAAACACCAAGCCCTGGGAGAGGAAGGACTGAGGGCAACCGGGGCACTTGCTCATTAAACTGTCTACTCAAGGAAAAGCTTAACTGGTAAGTAAGGCACAGGGAGGCAGGAAAGGATTAGAAATTGCTGGAAGGCAGCCAGGGCCCAAATAGCAAAAAATAAGCTGGTGTCTGAAATTGTCACTTGGATATTACCGTAGTTACGAGAGAACTGTTGAGCTGTTGAGCGTTTTGCAAGGAATTATAATGAAAATGCAAAGGTAACCAAGTCTTCAAGTGAGCAGGCCAAGGTGCAGATAAAAAGGCCTTCTTTGTTTCCTACCATATTTCCATCACTTATGACATCTGCTAAAACATGCTACAAACCCGGAAATGGTCATCCCCATGGGCTAGTGTGTTTGGGAAAGTACTATATTAATATCACTCTCTCTGGAACATTAAGAAATAAATGCATTCAAAACCAAGGATAAATACAATCACAAAGTCTTTGGATTACTTGAATCATTTTTAACTTGGAAATAGAACCGATGGATGCCCATCAGGAAAATTGCACTGTGTTCTGAAATAGCATCAATCAGGCCAGGCACAAATCTGATAGATTTGAACGGCTTTCAGGACCTACAGCTGATGATCTAGAGGAAGCCAGGGCCATCTGGAAACCCAAAGAGAATTCTATCAGGTAAACAGAGTGGGTAGAGTTAATTATAGCATCAAATAGAGCTCGGAGCACCTGACATGGAGGAGCTGCACCGAACGCTACTTTATCTCTCTCACAGATGCCCGGCGAGACCTGGCTGGGTGGCTGCTTCATTAGGAGCAACAGTAAGTTTATTTTCTCCCTCTGTAGCTAGAGCAACTGTTCAAATTGCAGCATTTGGAGGAGAACTGGTGAAGTCAGCAAGTCCTCTTTCAATATTTCTTGCTTAACTTCCTTTGGCCATGGAGCTCCTTGCTCCCAAGTGCTAATTACCTTGCCAAGAGCCTGGTTGTTGCTCCATGTCTGGCTCTTCTTGGCCTTGCTTTCCTTCCATGCTGTGCGCACTCTGGAAGCCCCGTGCCCATGTCACTCCCCAAAACGAAGCTACAGAAACGGTCACTGGGTGCAGCGGTCTCCTAAGCATGGCGCCTGGATGACAGCGTGAACACACCTGGAAACTTCTTAGAATCCAAATTCTTTGTCTTCATCCCAGTTCTAGAGTCAGAAAATCCAAGGATGAGCCCAGCAATTGGTGGCTTAACAGCCCCCCCTGGGGATTCTGGGTCATGCTAAGGTTGAAAACTCCCAGCCAGTGGGGTTTCATTTCCCAGCACCTAATCTGTGTCTTGGATTACATTTGCTTTATGGCTAGCTTGAACCCTAATTTGCCCAACTTTGCAATGTACAGTAATATTTTACTGACAATATCAAGAAATAGGGCATTCCATGGGAATGGAAATCCCTGTGACTGAGACATCCTTTTACATGTCAAAATGTCTAAAAACTGGTAAAGATTTTTGCATGAAGTCCTTTTGTATTAATTATTCTTGGTTTGGTACAACATTATCCCCTGAAATTGGCAGCTTCAAACCACATGTTATCTCCCATTTTCTGCAGGTCAGGGATCCTGCGCAGCCTGGCTCAGCGTCTCTGCAGTGAGATCTCTTAGGCGACCTCAGTGGAGGTGTGACAGGCGCTGGCTTTCAAGCTCACACCGGGGCCCTCGCAGAACTGAGTCTCAGAACTGAGTTCCTCCGGCGTTGTTCGGCTGAGGTGCAAGTTCCCCTTCAGATGTCAGCCAGAGGCCTTGGCAATTCCTTGTCATTGGGGCAAGCAAGCAGAAGCCAGCCTTTTGTGACCTGGGAAACGATATTCTGTCAGGGATTGCGACGTGGCAGGCCTGGGGACCAGCATCTGAGAAACACTAATCTAGAGCTATGACTCTTGAAACTACAGTGTCCATCAGAATCACCTGGAATCTGTTCATAATGTAGCTTCTCAGCCTTTCGCCTGAGCAAGTCTGGTTCGGAATTGCTGAGTGGTAAACCCGCGGCCTGCCGAGCACCACTTCCCACCCTCAGCTCCTCCAGCTACTGCCTCGGACACCTGTCCCTGTGTCCACAGCTTTGTGTGGGGCGACCTCGCACTGGGCCACGTACAGTCCCGCACTTTCTTCTCCAGATCCGAACACCGTGTGAGGTGCTGCCCACGGGAACCCCGGGCATTCATTCACCCCCAGACTTCACTTGGTAGGTACCCGTGTGTCCATTACGGCTTATTTTTGTTTGGATAGTGGATTTTAGTAAACATCTTAACCATGCTTTATACAGATATTTATATTACTAGAATTCAGATGGTCGTCAACGCCCACCTCCCTCCTTCAATCCCAAGGCCTTACATCTTCATGTGCCAGCCACCCTTGGATTTCATTTTCTTGCTCTTCTCTTTCAAAATGAGCCCCTAGCTGTTTATTTCATCCTTTGGTTGTTTGTTTATAAATCTTCTTAAGTCTATGTAGAAAGTGCAAAATAGAAAACCGTTTAAAATAAATGGGATGTTTCTGTACTTATTCAAAGCAAGCTCTTGGGCTGATATCACAGGTGAGCTTGACCACGGTCACCGAGAACAGGTGGAACTCAGGTGAACAGATCCGTGGGCGGGAGCATTTGGAGAGAGGAACTGGGGGTCATTTGAATGTCAAACAGTATTTGCTGGACGAGAAGATTCTTGTCAAATTTTTCTAGGAATGATTTTCCTTGGTAAATGTTTGTCTCGTGGATGTTCAGAGTACTATTTCTTGGTAAAGTCTGGCCCATTTTGGGGTGGTTGCCGCTCACTGTCTGGCGGGGTTTATCCTCAACAGCCTCCTCTTAGCGTCCTGTTGAATTCATTTGGTTAGAGATGGGCTCAGCTGAGAAACATGGGGGGGGTCTATCTCCAGCTAAGTGGGAATTGCTGTGTGGGGGTTTGCGGCACGCTCTTTAAAAGGAAGCAAGCCCAGCTGGCAGTTGAGTTTTGCCCTTTCCCTCCTATCTTATTTCTGTCTTGAAATGAATGGTGCAGTATTGCAGGAGGAGGCTCCACCTGTCATCTTGCAGCCATGATGTGGCAAGCAAAGGAACAGGTCTGTGGTAAAGATGGCTGAGCGCAGCCTGCCCTGCAGCCACTGTGGTGCCCAAGCAGCTGGACTCGGGCTTCCTGATTCCTGAGAAAAGTAAAGTCTTTATTCTTTAAGTCATTATTATTGGATATTTCTGGGTTACATGTGTCAAACTAAATAACAGAGACTCTCGAAAGAATAGTGAACCGGGTGTGGTGGTGTACACCTGTAATCCCAGGACTCTAGGAGGCTGAGGCAGGATGATCACACATTCAAGCCTAGCAGTTTAGCAACATAGTGAAACTCCATTTCAAAAAAGGCTGGGATGCAGCATGTTGCAAAGGCTCTGGGTTCGGTCCCCAGTACTGCAAAATAACGATGATGATGATGATGCCAACAATTATTCTAATGATGTTTATTTGGTAGTAAGCAAGGGGTACTGCAATGCTGAGCACACACGCTGAGGGAAAGCATGGAAATGCAGGGTGAAAGGTAACATTTAAAGGAGAAATGAGGAGGATTGCCTTAAATTATTTTGCAACGATAATCCTTGGCCCCATGGCTTAATAACAAAGGTGGTTCCTGTGGAGGGTTAGACGGTTTGGGGACAGACGTCTTTATAGAAGTGGCTTGGTTGTGGCAGCCTTTCGTGACTGTGCTTGTCATCGCACATGGTCACACCTCATGTACGTGAGACGCCCACCTTCGTGACCTCCCAGATTTGTTTGATCGTTAGGGCGGGAGACAAGCCACTCCATTTTCATTCTGTGATCTTTCCCACATGCGGCCAAACATATTTCCCAATATAATCCCGCAATCCTTTTACATAAGACTTTCCAAAGATTCTCTTTCAGGTCTCCTATCATTCTAATACTTCTTTCAATCTTTAGTTACAAATTTATCTTCAGGTATATTTTATATTCAGTTAATTCAGTAAAAAAAAAAGTTGAATTTATTACAAAAATGACCTATATTTTATCCTCTTCTACCTGATACAAAACTTAGAGGTCACCTACTCACTGAATACTGTATCGCTACCTGAAAAATTATATTATGTTTGCTTGTTGATCATCTTGTCCCTGACCTCGTAGAAGTGAGCAAGGAAAGGGACGTCGTCCTGTTCTTCTGTGTGTCGTCATCACCTAAAGCAATGCCTGCCACGTAACAGGCACATGAGAAATCCACAGATGACAGTTCTCTAAATTTATCTAAAGTATGAGGAAACTGAACCCAGAGACGTTGTAGTTTATCCAGCACCATAAATCCATTCAACCTTTGAGACCTATAAGCACGATTATTTGCTAAGTTTCAACTCACGTGCAGCAGAATGGAGCTGAGCGCCAAGGTCGTCCGATTACTGGCCGCGGCTCTTTTTGTCGCAATACACGGATGACTGCTTAGGAGTCAACTGCAAGATTCTTCTTCGCTAAAGAAATAATTACAGCTTGTTCTCTTGTATATTTAAAATAAAGTTCAATTCATAAAAATGTCATTTATACTTAACCTTACAGGAAGGCGAAGGAAAGGAAATTAAAAATTCGGGGGGACGAGCTTGCACTAAGTGTGTCGTTCCACCTCGTCCTCACAGCGGCCTCTCTCACAAGAGACCAAACTGACGCCGGTGGGCTCTGTGCACTTGCCTGAGGGCCCCAGCTACTGAGCAGGGAGACTCGGAGTCTCTTATTTTAAAACCTGTGCCCTCACTGGACTGGTGGTACTGGATAAAAACAAATTGTTATATTGCCTACGGCTTGCATTTACCTGACTTCATCAACCCCAGAAGCATAGTGATGTTTATGTCTAACAGGCAGCATTCCTGCCACCTTCAAAATAGATCCACATCGTTCACGGGAGCCAGTTGCTCCTGGTTACACAACGTTCAAAGTTAGAACATGAAAAATCATAAAGCAAGACATTTGAGAATTTCCTCAATTCTAGCTCATGCATCAAATCTACTATTTCTTGACCACATAAGAGCTGCACAGTCTGTGCCCTTGAGCTGGGTTGGTTAGCTAGTGTCTCAGGAAAAAGGAGAAGTGTGAATTCGGAGAAGCAGCTGCCCCTCATGGAATGATATCACGTAGTCCCAAAATAAACTTGGTCCAAGATTGCTTATTCTCCACTGAATTGGTTAGTTCTTCTTCAGATGTCCTCACTCTACAGTAATTACATGAAATCACCGCTCTATCTCTGTAGGGTTAGGCTGTGAGTGGTGTGAAGCCTATCTGTGGAAGTCATGCCTCTTTTTCAGAGGAAGTCTTTTGTGGAACATTAATATGTAAACCAGATGGGGGGAGCGGGGTGGGAGGGTGGTGTGGGCTGTGATGGGAGCCTGGAGGCCCGTCAGCTTCTCAGCAGCTGGAGATGGAGGGGCTGCTGAGGCCCCTCCACAGAATCCGCGGGAAGACGGTCCTGGGGGGCCCCTTGCCGGCACACAGGCCTGTGAAGCAACGGCTCTTCTGGGTACGTGTCGGCCCTCTCACTGCCATGAAACAGTCATACTCGGCAAGGGGAAAATAACAATAACTGTCTTTCTTTGGGAACATCTGGTCTGGAAATGAGAATATTTCAGTTCTAGTCCCTGCTCTGCCACTATTTAGCTCTATTACCCTGGCTGCTGTTTGCCCATCTATGAAACGAGGATAAAACATCCCCTACCTACTTTATTTTTAAGCATATTTGTTAGTGAGGTTAAAAATTCCCTTTGACAGAAATAAAATTACAGTACAGTCTTCCAATATTGCCTTTAGGAAGAAATATGGAGATTGAGTTTTCACTCCAAAGTGGCTACTATACAGTTATTGGCCCTGTTCATAAGGATAGTACAAGCCAAAGCTTGGAACAGAAGTCCTGTTAGTGCCTGGGTTGGGGCCAAATCTTCATTTTCATTTGTGCATAGTCACAAACCTTTTCCAGAAGAAAACAAAGAAATGCCTTTGTTTAAAAAAAAAAAA
>PVJO010020202.1:0-32548 GCA_004026905.1 Hystrix cristata | reverse complement strand
TGTCTTCTCTAATTCTTTGAAGTATGTTAGTGGTATCTTGATTGGAATTGCATTAAATCTGTATAGTAGTTTAGGAAGTATAGCCATTTTCACGATGTTGGTTCTTCCTACCCAGGAACATGGGACGTCCTTCCATTTTTTGATATCCTTTTCAATTTCTTTTTTTAGGGTGCTGTAGTTTTCGATGTAAAGGTCTCTTACTTCTTTTGTTAGATAGATTCCTAAGTAATTTTTTTTGTGTGCAATTGTGAAAGGTGTTTGTTTGTTTTTAATATTCTCGATAATGGCCATTCTGACTGCGGTGAGATGGAATCTCAATGTAGTTTTGATTTGCATTTCCCTAATGGCTAAAGATGCTGAATATATGCTTTCATATATTTGTTGGCCATTTATACTTTTTTTGGGAAGTGCTTACTCAATCCATCTGCCTATTTATTGATGGGACTATTTGTTTTTTTGTTGTTAAGCTGTTTTAGTTCTTTATATATTCTAGATAGTAATCCTCTGTTAAAAGAATAGTTGGCAAAGATTTTCAGCCATTTTGTAGGCTGTATCTTCATTTTGTTGCTTCTCTCCCTTGCTGGGCAGAAACATTTTAATCTGATGTTGTCCCATTTTTTGATTTTTGCTATTATTTCCTATGCTATTGGACTCCTATTCAGGAAGTCTTTGCCTGTTCCTATGGTTTCAGATGTTTCTGCTATGTTTTTTTCTAGCAGTTTCAAAGTTTTGGGTCTTATACCTAGGTCTTTCAATCATTTTGAATTGATTTTTTTGTACAGGGTGAGAGCTAGGGATCTGGTTTCAGTCTTCTACAAGTGGATATTCAGTTTTCCCAGCACTATTTATTAAAGGGGTTGTCTTTTCTCCTATGAGTGTTTTTGGCACCTTTCTCAAGAATCAAATAGCTGTACTTGTGTGTGTGTGCGTGTGTGGGGGGGTGTGTGTGTGTCCCCTCTATACTGTTCTGTTGGTCCTCATCCACTTTTGTGCCAGTACCATGCTGTTTTTGTTACTATGGCTTTGAAGTATAATTTGAAATCGGTTATTGTGATGTCCCTGGTCTTGCTCTTTTTGCTTAAGATTCCTTTGGCTCTTCAGGGTCTTTGGTGTTTCTGTATGAATTTTAGAATTGCTTTTTCTAGTTCTGTGAAGAATGTCGCTGGAATTTTTGTGGGGATTGCACTGAATCTGTGGATCACTTTTGGTAATATGGCCACTTTAACAATATTAATTCTGCTGACCCATGAACATGAGAGGTCTTTCCATCTTCCAATTTTTTTTTAACTTCTTCAGTGTTCTGTAATTTTCATTATATGGTAGAGGTCTTTCACCTCCTTGGTTAGGTAGAGTCCTAGATTTTTTTTAAAAAATAAATTTTTTTAAATTAAAATAATGACTGGAACTGTTTTTCTCATTTCTTTCTCATCTAGTTCATTATTGGCATGTAGGTAAGCTATTAATTTTTTAATGTTTGGTTTGTATTTTAGTACTTTTGCTGAATTTATTTATCAGCTCTAAAAGTATTTGGTGGAATCTTTATAGTTAGGGTCTTCTAACTATAGGATAGTTTTATCTGCAAATAAGGATAATTATACTTTTTTTTTTTGAGACAGGGTCTTGCTATGTAGATTAGACTGGTTTTGAACTCACTATGTAGCTCATGCTGGCCTCAAACTTGCTGCAATTCTCCTGCCTCAGCCTCCCGAGTGCTGGGATTACAGGCATCCACACTCACACCTGGCTGCTTTTCCCTTTCCTATTTGTATCCCTTTCTATTTCTTTTTCTTGCCTAATTGGTATAGTTAAATTTTCAGTTGCTATATTGAACAGGTGTGGTGAGAGAGGACATCTTGGCCTGATACCTAATTTTAGAGGAAATGCTTTAAGTTTTTCCATATTTGGTATGATGTTGGAGACATTGGCTTTTAAAACTTAGTTTTAAGGACTGAGGATTTAGCTCACCAGTTAGAGTGTTTGCCTTGCAAGCACAAGGCCCTGAATTCGATCCCTGGCACCAAAACAAAATAAAACTTAGTTTAAAAAGAATTATTAGAATATTTGCCCATAAATACCATTTTCATTACAAAATAACTAGAACTGACAAAGAAAGACTTTCTATATTGTCTTTTGAGAAACATAGATTCAGAATTTAGTACTATATAGCGTGACATGATTTCACATCCTGAGTCTTATTGCTTATTAGCTTCATGTCCAAAAGCCAAATACTTCTTTTTCCTTACAAAGGTTATTTTGAATCCCTAGAGCATTTCATCTGCATTTTGTGTTAACAAACCTACCCTGGGCTCTAAGGAATTGTGGGGTGGAGGGAGTGGGCAGTGTGAACATACTGGTGATATTATCCACTCTGCAGTTGCTCCTCAGTATTCACAGGGGCTTGGTTCTGGGACTCCTATGGATCTTGAGCACCTCAGAGGGTCAATTCCTTTAGATAAAATGGTGTGGTGTTTACATGTAACTTTTGCACATCCTCCCACATCCTTTGAATCATCTCTAGATTTCTTGTAATAACTGATACAAAGCAAATACTATGTCAGTAGTTGTTACACTGTACTCTTTTGCAATAATAACATGAGAAAAATCTATATATTTAGGGCAGACACACTCATCACAGGCTTAACTACATCTTTGTTCTACTTTTGACTGAATCTATGGATGCAGAATGCACAGATGTGAGGGGCCAAAATGAGGTATTCCTGAATGTGGGGATTTAAATAGATCAGAGTTCCCTTTGCTAATGTCAAAGTTTTACTCTGTGGAGAGGTAGATTTTCCTTTGCCAGATTCTATTAGATGCTAACACCTTATCTACCCAAAACTTGGGTTGAGTAGGGCAACTTTAACATTCCAAACACAGCTGGGAAATGGAGGGAGTGAGCAAGGTCTTCAAATCATTAAAACAAGGTTCACAGAGGCCATAAGCAAAGAGTTCAGCTATGGGTGAGCCCCTTAGATCTTCAAATAAAGCCGATTTACTTTTGTTTACAAGTTCAAATACTTCAGTTATCAATTTCTGGGTTAGTATTATACCGGTAAGTGACAGATCTGGCTGTACATTGCAAAGAGTTAGAAAAACTGCTAGTATGCTAGTGATAGAAGGGTAAGAGGTGCAACACAAATCAGATGCAATGCTACGTAGGGACTTTAGTATAAATATAATGTGGCTTAAATTTCTCATTTATTCCTGCATCCAGGACTGTAATTGATCATAGTGTTTTAGAGCTCAATGGGAATTCAAAGGAATGTAATTAAATTAGGAAACAAAGGATTTATAATTTAATAATATCACATGATAATGATAGGATGATACGATTTCATGCCTCAAATCTTTTGGGACATTAAAAGCCAAGATTTTGGACGTCAGCCCTCTTTATCTTGTAAGAAAAAATGATCTGAATTGTGTTTCCTCAAAATTTCTATGTGGAAAGCTGTAGCCTCAAAATGTAAGTGTATTTGGAGATAGGACTTTAAAAGGTGATTTAAATTAAACTGAAATGATTAGACACCTTAGTCCAGTTTGATCTGCACCCTATTTATAAGAGAAGATTTGGCTACATAGAGACACCAAGAATGTGTGTCTGCAGAGAAAGGATATATGAGAACATAGCAGAAGGGACAGCCAGCTGCACGCCAAGGACAGAGGCCACAGAGGACCAGATATGCCGACAGCTTCATCTTGGATTTCCAGCCTTCAGAACCATGAAAAAGTAACTTTCTGTTGTCTAAGTCTCAAAGTCTGTGGTGTTTTGTTATGGCAGCCCTAGCAAGCCCATGCAAAGATCATTCTGAAACTCATATCCTAAGAACCAGTGTTTTTCTTACGTGCATTCTGCTGTCAAAGTCACCTGAAGCTTTGTAGTTTGGTCACAGAGCACCCATGGCGTTTCCCACAGCCTCCAGGAGGACACGGGAGTGAAGGAAGGGCGCGCCCTCAGACATGAAGCTTCATGAGCAAGAGAATACAGGACGTTAGGTTCCAATCCAGACCTGGCTGTGCAGAAGGTGGGCTGCAGTTTGGAAATGCCTGAACTTCTCTTAGCCTTGGTTTGCCCATTTATGAAACACAGATGAACTGTACAAATTACACGAGACCACATTCAGGCTACACATGGAAAATACCCAGCCCGGCCCGGTGCACAACAGGCAGGGAACAAATAGTTTTATTATTATTTCTACTACACCACATTACAACTTTTTACCATCAAGCAAAGGTTAAATAATGTTTAGTTTAGTAGTTTATCTTGACAAAGGTGAGGGAAGTATGCTATTTTAAAATTGTTTTAACTTTATATGATGAGATTCCAATGTCTTTGGTGCTACAGGATAAACATTAGGTATTCAGAAGTATTCTTCAAAGATCGTCAGTGGCTGAGATTACAGCATCAATACTTTGTGTCCTCTGACCTGTTTTCAACTTCTACTTTTCTCTTAGTTTGCCATCTCAAGGACCCAAGTTCTTTCATATATGCCCTTTACCATGACTTTTTAAAGACTATACTTTATTCTTTTATGTATTTTCTAAAGTTTCAATAATGAATAATGAATGTGTATTTTAAACTAAGAAAAAAGCGTTCCTGAACGTATCCGGAGATGAAGGTGAGAGAAGCACAAGGGGAACGTGCTTGGTCACTGCCGACCTCTCGGGAAGGTGCTGAGTGTCAGTGATAACACCCAGGGCATGGAGGGACTAAAAAGAGAGAATCAGAGAGGATCAGAGTGTGAAAAGAGAGCTGGATCTGGTGAAGCCTTTTTTGGGCCGAGAAAGGAGGTGGGGTACATATATGTGGAGGGGATGCAGCTATCAGAGAGGGTGAGATTAAAATCAAGACAAGATGGCAAGGTCCGGAAAGAGGAAGAATGCGTAGCATTCAAGGTCCACACAGGGGAGGGCTTGCCCTGGTACGAGACTTAACACTCTTCTTTGGGTCAGGCAGGAAGGAAGCTATTTGGGACCATGTAGGTAAATTCAGAGGAAGAGGGGCAAGAAGTTGGAGTCTCTGGCTGATTAACAATTTTCTTAGGGAAAAATGCTCTCATCTGCTAAAATGGAGGGAATGGATGGGCTAGAGAGAGGCCTGAAGGAGAGTGTGTGACGCTGCCAATGTGGAGAGTGAGAAAGTAGGGACCAGCGAAACCACAGCTGGCCGGGGCTCAGGGCCTGGCCCAGGTTGAGAAATGGAGATACAGAGAGAGCTGGGGGTTACTAAGGGGGTTGGGAAGTGTAATGCAGTAAAAATTTATTTTAGGCCATTTTTAAAAAGCAGTAGCGTAGTAGATGGTGCAACTAGGTTTTGCCAAGTTCTGAGACCACTGGCTGAAAAAAGGTGAAACTGGGTCCTCAGAGGAAGACCACCTCGGCCTTATTAAACAGGGAGATGTCACTGAGTCACATTCCTGCCTGCCCAGCTGTCTCCCTGGGACACTGATGGTGGGGGTGGGGGAGTGTGAAGGGGCGACTGGAAGGCGGGGTGGGGGATTCTTGGGTCTGCTTCACATTCCGTTCCTTTCAGTGTTATTCAGGAAACCTTCTAGTGATGACAAGTGGCTCTGGTTTCCATTTTTCCGTACTTCTGAGCCAGCCTCCTAGTGTTCACCGGGAGGCAGGCAGCACCCGGCCAGGGCCCCCTCAGCAGGTCTCTTCTCAAGCTGCGGATCCTTTTAACCCCGGCCTGCTCCCCTAGCTCTGGGGCCTGGATGTCCTCCATACCTGTTTAACCTTAAATTTCCTAAATTCTTTCTGAAAAATTAACCGGTGTGGGTTTGCTTTCTTGGTTGAATCCCTATGACAGAATCTTGTTAAATTTCCTAACCATGGGCTCCCATAACCATAACCAATTACCATGGACAGTGAGGGGCAAATGATAGAAATGCGTCATTTCCTAGAACTGTAGCTAAGAAGTCTGCAGTGAAGGTGTCCAAGGGTTGATCCTGCTGAGGGGTGTTGGCGGGGGGTTCTGTTCCAGGCCTCAGTCCTCAGCTTGTCAGTGGTTGTGTTCTCTGTATAGCCACCCTCACTGCACTTCCTCTTTCCCTTCGGACATGGGTCATGGACATGGGTCATATTGGATTTGCACTCATTTCAGCTTGATAGCCTCCATAGAGACACAGTATCCAAATGGGGTCCCATTCTGAGGTACTGGGGCTCAGGGCTTCAACATATAAACACCAGCATGGGGGATTGGGCTGGGGGGACACAATTCAACTAAAGGTCATTGTCAATATAACAAGGGGATATTAGAGAAGATTGCTCAAATTTTAGTCAGCCTGCTCCTCTCTCAGAGCCTCTATTTTTAGCTTCTATAAAATGGACATAGAGCTGGGGGGGCTGAGGCAGGAGGATCATAACTTCGAGCTCAGTTTGGACAACATAGCAACTTAAGAAGACCCTATCTCAAAATACAAAATAAAAAAGGGCTGAATATGTAGTTTAATGTAAAGTCCCTGGGTTCAATCCCCAGTACTAAGAAAAAAAAGAAAAAGACATTACAAATTCCTAGTTATTCCTACTTCAAAGGTTGAATTAGATAATACACTGTACAAAGATATCCCAATTCTTCTCTATTTTTTTTCTTAAAAATATTTCTAGAAGATAGAACTGGGAGTTTTCCCTTATTCTTTAGCTCATTCTATTTTTCTTACTCTGTTTAGATGGAAAGATGGACTTCGTGTGCTGACAGCTCACTCTGGGACTTGACCTACAGGGATGTCCTGATGAATATGGGAAACCCGCATCGCCAGCCCCAGCTCCGAGGCTTCTGTCTACCGCCCAGCCTGCTTTCGCTCTGTGACTCATTCTGCCCTCCCTTTGGAGTGACAGGGTGTGGCTCTGTTAGAGATCCCCCTTTCCGGAGGAGTTTTGGCTAAACGTCTCACTGCTGACCACACCCTGCCTCTTGGGGGAGAATGCTTTTCCATGACCGCTTTGTTTAGAAAGCCTTGTTCCTGGAAGCTGCCAAGCTGTGAGTTGCTTGGAATATAATGGCTTACCTATGAGGAGCAGCGCTACTAAATATAGTCATGCAACGGGCAGCATTTGGGAACAGGAGAGTATTGTTTAAAGAAGATTTTGAATAGTTTCCACTATGTAA
Organism: Hystrix cristata; assembly: GCA_004026905.1. Lineage (NCBI taxonomy): Eukaryota > Metazoa > Chordata > Mammalia > Rodentia > Hystricidae > Hystrix > Hystrix cristata. The sequence continues at coordinate 25,440 of PVJO010020202.1, read as the reverse complement.
GTGAATGGCTTTAGTAAAACCCTTTTATGTTTTGAAAAGAAATGGGATTTTTTTTTTTGAGCACGAAGGGAACTTTCAGCAGCGGTGTCACTCAAACTTTGATACGAATTGGAATCAGTTGGGGATCTTGTTGAATGCAGGTTCTGGTTCTGGAGGTCTCGGGCTGGGCCTTGAGAGTGACTCTGTAGTTCTAAGAGGTCTGCGGGGGCTGCTGCTGTGTCTGCCTGCCAACCACGCTTTGAATAGGGAAGCCTCAGCGATCACGGTGCAGATGTTCTCAATCTGGCAGCATTGAACAATCACCAGGAGAGATTTTAACAGCTACTCATGTCTGGTTGCTAGCACCCAAAGGTTCTGCTTTAATTAGTCTTTGGTAAAACTCAGGTATTACTGTCTTTTTTTAAAGTACCCTAGGTGATTTGTAGGCATAGCCTGGGTTGAGAATCATTGCTCTGGTCCATTTTAAACTTTAATATGTATGTGAGTCGCCTGAGGATCTTGTTGAAGCATGTCTATCTAATTCAGTAGCTCTTAGTTGGAGCCTGTGATTCTGCTTTTTTTTTTTTTTAGACAGGTCTCATTATGTATTCCAGGCGGGCCTGAAAGTCACTATGTAGCCCACACTGGCCTCAAACTCATGGTAATCCTCCTGCCTCAGGCTCCCAAATACTGGGATTACAGACATGTACCACCACACCTGGCCAAGTCTGAATTTTTAAGATGCTCTTTTGTGTTATAATAAGGTTGCTGCTGTTCAACAGGCCACACTTTAAGAATGGTCTAATGCAGTGTTCTCAACTTAGGCACTGGTGACACTGGAGACTGGATAATTCTTTGTTACAGAGGCTGTCCTGTGCATTATGAGATGTTTAATAGCATCCCTGGCCTCTACCTTCTGCCTCTACCATTCTCCACCACCACCACCACCACTTAGGACAGCTAAATGTCTCCAGACATTGTCAAATATCCCACCTGGGGGTGGTTTCACCAATGTTGCCACCACCACACCTATTGTGCTGGCTTAACTCAGCCTTCTTATTTTATTGGAACTGAAAGTCCAGTGTTACAATATGCCCACCTTCTAAGGATTTCAGAACCTCTAGATATTCGAAAGCAGACAGATTACAAAGCTGACAGCTGCTTTAAATAGGGTTGCTAGAATAACAACCCCCTAGGCTTCCAGGAAGATGGCAGAGCATTAAGCAACACCAAATCAGCCTCTCCAAAACTCAGAATACAGACACTGGAAAAGAAAAACTGGGAAAGGGAAAGAAGGAGCAAGATGGATCCCCAGAACCCAGGAAGGACCTGAAAGGAAAATTGGAGCCTACAATTATTGAAGAGACAGACAGCAATCCCCAAAAAGGAAGGGGAAACCAGCACTTTCTCCCTGGCTCCTGGCTTGTGGCATGAGAAAGGGAGATCAAACTGACAGAGACACAATGAAAGTGGTGACTCCAGAGGCCTCCAGGGAAAAACGCACCAGTGGAATAGATCAGCGGGTGCTGTGTGCTACAACAGCTGGTGAGTGACTCCAGTCCAAGTGACTGCTGTGTCCTCTGGAAAGCAAGCTTTGTTAGGTGCCATTTTAGGAAGGGGTTAACTGAGCCTGGGATTCAGAGCAGCCATTGGTCGACTTCATCTCAGGGGTCCCACTGTTAAACTACCACAGTGACTAGGTGAGGGACAATCATAGGAGATGTCCTAGGTCAGAGAGCCAAGGGCAGGCCAGCAAGAGACACCCAGAATGTTATAAGCTAAATGACTCAGGCCCCAACCCCACAACCAGACATCAGGCTCAGCTTGAACTTCCATGGATTTGAAAGTCCCAGAACCAACATCATGCCCTAATTGTACTGCTGGCTAGCTGGGATTACCCAGCATGGATCTGGGCTCTGACTGTGTACTTTGTCTACCAGCAAAAAACAGAGTCACAAGTTGAATTGGTCACTGCCACAAAACCATGGACCACAGAAGATAACCACACACTAGAAATCACAGAGAAACTTTTTTTTTTTTTTTAGTGTGTTTTTCTCTGATTATTTGTTTTGGTTTCTTTGTGAGGGTGAACTTTTAAAAAAATTTTGTTTTGTCCCTGTTTTTGTTTTTTCATTCTTTCCTTCCCTCCTTTTTTCTTCACCAGTTTCCTAAACTTGGGTAACTTTCCTCTGTCCTCCTGGCTTGATTCTAACCTCATTTTGTTCTTTTATTTCTCTATTTTTTCTCCTCTCCATTTTAATTTTCTCCACTTAGAGTAAAATTGCTCTATTGAGTGAATATTTACTGTATATAATTTTCTGATTTGTCTTACATTTTGTTATGTAAGTCTTGTACATATGGTTAAACGTGGCAAATTATTATCACAGGTTGTCATTTTCAGTCTGTGTTTGATTGTCATGCATTGTCATGTTTAATGCTGTTGTTATTGTTGATGGCACTACTTTAGCCAAGGTGACAAAGTTGCTGCCATCAACTGATCTTTCTTACATGCCAATGCCTGGGCGGTGTGGGGAACATAAACAATACTACAGTCCAGTCAGTACCAAGACCTGGGTGCCAGGCCAAAGAGGCAACAAACTCTCATCCCTAATAAACAGAAGTGGCAGGATCCTGGGACAGACTCCAAGGCCAAGAGCCAGCTACACCTAGAAGATATTTCTTAAAAGTAGTCATTTACTAAAGAGGTCATGATACTAATAATAAAGCTATCTACCATAAGTAATTCACCAGCACCAACACAAAACAAACAAATAACAACAACAGAAGAAAATGGGAAAACCTGGAAGCAAGATGCAACTCCAGACCTCCAGCTTGCACAAGGCAAATCCAGGAGCTGGAAGAAATCAAAAGCCACCTACCTGAACTTTCTGAAATGGTAGCAGTGGAAGCAATAAAGCAGATGAATGAGTCTCTAGAAAAATACAAAACAGAAATAATTACACAGATAATTAGAGAGATGACAACCATAATGAAAGGGATGGTGAGTGAATCTAGACTAGCTACAGATGAAAAAAAAAGAGGGGCTTAGGAAAGACATAAAAACTATGAATGCCCAACATAGGAAAGAACTGGGGTCCATAAAACAGATTCAAACAAATATCCAGGAGATTAAAAATTCTCTTGACAGTATATTCAGTAGAATCAACCATTGCAAAGATAGAATGTCAGATCTAGAAGACAAGGTTGCAGTTAGAGATCTTCACATGAAAGACTTCTTAAAAATGGCAAGGGACCTTGAAAAATAAATCCAACAGCCGCTGATGACACAAAGAAAAGTAACATAAGATTACTTGGAATCAATGAAAAATCAGAAGATAGCACAAAGGATATAAAAAAAATGTTCACAGAAATAATAGCAGAAAACATCCCAAACATGGAAAAAGAATTTGACATACAGATAAGGAATGCACATAGAACTCCAACTAGCCATGATCAGAAAAAAAAACTACACCAAGGCATATTATAGTCCAGATTGCAGAAATTAAACATAAGAATACAATATTAAAAACTGTTAGAAAAAAACAAATCACCTGTAAAGGAAAACCCATCAGAATCATAGCTCCTTAAGTCAAGAAGAATCACGCACAAGTCTCCTTAAGTCAAGGAGTGCATGGTGTGAAGTATTTCAAGCCCTAAAAGATCAATAACCTCCAAACCAGATTGATGTACCCTACAGCTTCATCTTTCAAAATTGGTGGAGAAATAAGATACTTCCATGACAGAGAACACCTATAGAAATTCATGATCCACCAAACCAGCCCTTCAAAAAGTTCTGAATGATATTCTAGAAAGAGACAGTGAGAACAACTATTCCAAGAATCCCAATAGAATGAATCCACCAGGCAAGGCAAGCAATTAAACAGAAGGGAAAAAAAGGGAACCAACAACAGGAAAATAATATGACAAGGATAAGTCACTACTACCAGTTACAACCATCATTGTGAATGGGCTCAACTCACCAATCAAGAGACTGGCAAAATGGATCAAGAAACAAGATCCAACAATGTGCTGAATAAAAAAAAAACACATTTAACTCAAAAATAAATTCATAGACTGAAAGTCAAAGGATGGAAAACAATACTTCATGAGACAGGAATCCAGAAAAAAGTAGAGGTAGCTATTCTGTTTTCAGACAAAGTGGAGCCAAGACCAACCAGAAGAGAAAAAGAAGATCATTACATACTTGTTAAGGGAACAATCCAAGAGTAAGAATCATAAATACACAGCACCAAATAGTGGTGAACTCAAACACTAATGGAAAGAAAAGTCAGATAAGCACTAATACAATTGTAATGGGGAACCTCAACACCCCACAGTCACAAATAGATCAACTAGACAAAAATTCAATGAAGAAATGTCAGAGCTGATCCAAACCCTTTAAACAAATGGACTTAGTAGATATTTACAGAATGTTCCACCCAACAACAACAGAATACACATTATTCTCAGCAGCACATGAAACATTCTCTAAAATAGACCACATACTAACTCACAGAACATGCTTAAGTAACATAAGAGAATTGAAACTGTAATATGCATATTATCAGATCACAGTGCAATGAAATTGGAACTCAATGGCAAAAGAAACCACAAAAATACATAAAAACATAGAAATTAAATAACACCCTCCTTAATAATCAGTATGTCAAAAATTAGTAAGTCCAAGTCCTTGACCACTCACAGGAACACTTTCTGCCCTTCTATTTACATCTGGTTTAGTTATATGATTCCATTTCAATGCTAAAACACTCTCGTTACACGGCCTATTGACTAATATTCTAACAATATATCAATAATGTGATATTATCCAAGAAGGAATATTCCAAGGGCATCACACAACAATTGTGCAAAAAGGACTTCAACATGGAATAATTTTATTTTTTATTTTTTGGAATAATTTTACTTATCATTTCAGAAATTTCTTTTTTTCAGGGTTTTTCTGAGCCTTCTATCACTCCAGTTTAGCTTCTTTACTAGAACTGGGAGGGTGTTGGCCACCAACAAGCATTAAACCACTTAATCCTCTACAAGTCCCACTCTTAAATACATCAGTCCTTCTAGTATCAGGAGTATCAATTACTTGAGCTCACCATAGCCTAATACAAGGTAATCAAAAACAGATAATCCAAGTTCTTTCAATCACCATTATTCTAGGCATTTATTTTACACTTCTCCAAGCTTCAGAATTAAATAATAAATAGAATTTATTATACAGGGATGATTCAACATATGCAAATCAATAAATGTAACATACTACATTAAGAGAACCAAGGAAAAAAAACCACATGATCATCTCAATAGATGCAGAAAAAACATTTGACAAAATCTAATACACATTCATGATAAAAACCCTACAGAAAAGTGGAATAGATGATCTTTATCCAAATCTGATAAAAGCCATCAATGAAAAACCAACAATCAACATCATACTAAACAGTCAAAAACTGAATGCTTTCACTCTAAAATCAGGAGCAAGACAAGAATGCACACTATTATGACTGTTCAATATAGTTCTGGAAACATTAGCCAGCACAATTAAACAAAAGAAAGAAATAAAAGGGATATGGACAGGAAAGGAAAAAGTAATATTATTATTATTTGCTGATGCCACAATATTTGTATCAGTCAGGATTTAGTAGAGAAACAGATACAATACAAAATGTACAAATATGTAAGATTTATGGATTGGCTTACAAGGGCCACCCACAAAGTTGGATGTGGAAGAGTACAGAGGGTCTGTCTGCACACTGGAGAGCCAAAGGATTCAGCTGAAGGTCTAGAGCTCATTGCAGTGTCCTGTGCAAGTCCGTATCAGGAGGCTGATGAGTCTGTGATGGAGGGCTGAGGAGTCTGCACTGGAAGGCTGAAGAGTCTCTGCTGGAAGCCAGAAGATGACATCCAATGTGAAGGCAAAGCCTGGAGCTTCTCTGAAGAAACCAAAGCAGAGGTGTCCTTCTTCATTTCCCCCTTATATCATCCAGGTGACAAGTCACCCTAGGGTGGGTTTTCCACACTCCAGGGTATGGAATTGCTGAGTCAATTTAGTTGAGCTTCTTACTCAAGTTGACACAAGCAATCAACCACCATAATACGCTACATAAAAGGCCCCCAAAACTCTACCAAAAGACTCCTGGAATTAATAACCTATTTGGTAGCATAGCAGGATACAATGTCAGCACTCAAAAATCAATAGCATTCCTGTACACAAATGGCAAACTCATGGAGAGAGAAAGTAAGGAAACAACACCTTTCACAATAGCATCAAGAAAAATGAAATACTTAGGAATCAATCTAATGAAACAAGTCAAAGACCTACACATTGAAAACTACGGTACTCTGAAAATGATCGAAAAGGATATCCAGAAATGGAAAGATATTCTTTGTTCTTGGATAGGCTGGACCAATATAATGAAAATGGCTGTACTTCCAAAACTATTATACAGATTCAATGCAATCCCAATCAAAATACCAATAGCATACCTCACAGATGAGAAAACAATCCTAAAATTCGTAGGGAACCAGAAGAGGCCCAGAATAGCAAAAGCAATTCTGGGCAACAAGAGGAAGACAGGGGGCATCACAATCCCCAATTTGAGGTTTTACTACAAAACTATTATGATAAAAACAGCATGGTACTGGGAAAAAAAAAAAAAAGCAAACAAAGAAACAAAAACCCCACAACCCTCCCAAAAATAGACTCGAGGATCAATGGAACAGAATAGAAAGTGCAGAAACAACTCCAAGCACCCTTAGCCTCGCAGCTACCTTATCTTTGACAAAGAGACCAGTGGAAAAGAGATAGCTGCTTTAATAAATGATGCTGGGAAAATGGCTTCCCACATGCTGAAGACTGAATCTAGACCCATATCTCTCACCATGCGGTAAACTAAAATTGAAATGGATCAAAGAGCTAAATAATAAAACAGAAACTCTTAATCTTCTGGAAGACAGAGTAGGTACAACTATTGAAGACATAGTTGTAGTTAAAGACTTTATGAACAAAACCCCAATCACATGGCAAATACAGTATTACAAAGAATCAAAAACTGGGGTTATATCAAATTAAAAAGCTCTAGTGCGGAAAAAGAAATACCAACAGAGTGAAGAGACAACCCACAGAACCTGAAAAATTTTTACTAGTTATTTCTCAGACAAAGGAGTAGTATCTAGAATATCTAAGGAATTTTAAAAAATCAGACCTCCCAAATTTAAAGACCCAATCCAAAAATAAGCATCAGAAATTAACAAATGCTTCTCAGATGAAGAAATACAAATAGCAAATAAATATATGAAAAAATGTTCAACATCACTGGCTATTCAAGAAATGCAAATTAAAACAACACTGTGATTCCATCTCACTCCAAAAAGAATGGCCGTCATCAAGAAGTCAACCAAAAACAAATGCTAGTGAGGTGGTGAGGAAAAAGGAACCCTTCTCCAGTGTCGGTAAGAGTGTAAACTAGCACAACCACTATGGAAATCAGTATGGAAATTCTTAAAAAAACAAACAAAACAAAAAAACAAAAAAACAAAAAAACCTGAAACTAGAGGTTCTATTTGACCCAGCTGTTTCCCTTCTAGGCATTTCCTCAAAGAGCTAAAAGCATCATACCACAGTGGCATATGCACACCCATGTTTATGGCAGCACAATTTATAATAACTAAATCTTAGAAACACTCCATATGCCCATCAACAGAGAAACGGATAAAGAAAATGTGGTTTTTATGTACAATGGAGTACTACTCTGCCATAAAGAAGGATAAATGTGTGTCCTTTTGGGTAAATGGATGAACCTTGAGACTGTAATTTTAAGTGAAATAAATAGGATACATAAGTTTAAATATCAGATTGTTGCTTTTGTGTGAGAAACTCTAATGGGCAAAATGGAAGATAGATATTGGAAAGTAGGATAGATATTGGAAAGAATAGATATTGGAAGAACATGTTCAAATGGGAAAAGCAACAAGGGATGGGGGAGAGGGAAGGGAAAGATGGAAAAAGGGATTATAAAACAAAGACTAGAAGGAAAAAATGGGAACAAAGCTTTTATACATGGGGAGGGGAAGAAGAGTTGAAGGGAGGGGAAAAAAAGAAGAATTAAGATATATTATGTACAGGTACAAACTCCCTATGATGAATGTGTGCACTATGCATGCAAATATGTACTAATTAAAAATAAAAAAAAAACCTCCCCCCAAGATGTTTGTGTCCTAATTCTCCAAATCCATTGTGTTACTCTGCTTTGCATTACTATAATGAAATATCTGAGGTAATTAACCTGTAAAGATAAAAGACTTATATGCAGTCACAATTCTGGAGTTCCAGCCCAAGAGTGGGGGCGCCCCATTCTATGGGCCTCTGAGCAGCACACTGTGGTCAAGTGTGTGGTGGGGGCCTGGGAGTCAGGCTACTTATCTAAATCTTGGCATTCAGAGAAATTCACAGAATTTTCATTTGTGTTGAAATGAGATCAATATTATGGAAAAAGGGGGAGATCTCTAGGAAATCACAAACCATGCAGCTTTCACTTTATTAATGTTCACTGGAATTTCAGAGTGTATCTTGGAGGTATTTCTTCTCTAACTCCCAAGCCTGATGTAGGTTCTTCTTTCCTTTATTTTGATTTGTGGTTCTGCGGAAGAAGATTTGTCTTTTTCAAGGCTGTGTGTGCGTGCTTGTGTGTGCGTGTGTGTGCGTGTGCATGTGTGTGTGTCTGTGTGTGTGGTGCTGGGGATTGAACCTAGGGCCTCACACCCACTAGGGGAGCACTTCACCACTGAGCTCCGTGCCCAGTCCTATATGAGTAGCTTGAAGCCTTTTTAAATAGTCTGAACTCTACTCACTAGATGCTAGTAGCACTCCCCAAACTGCAACCATCAAAAGCATCTCGAGACTCTGTTATATGATCCCTGGGGCCAGGATCGCTCCCGGCTGAGAACCGCCAGTCTGGAGTGACACAAGGCACTGGAAAGGGAGCACACGAACGTGCACATCAGACATTCAGGACTCCGTGGAGTCAGATGGTGGGTTCTTCTCGCCTCAGGCCTCACATAACTTCCATCTTTCCTCCTCCCAGATGTTCACTTGGGTGTTGGAAGTAACAATGAGGCAGTGATTATGACTGTGTGCTTTTGAAGAAAGCCATGCTCTCTTCCAAACTGGCACTCTTTCCTGGCCTTATTGCATGCAAGAAGGATGCCTCTTTCCTGGGTGGGAAACACCCTCAGGGGCATCCTAGGTCCTCTGAACTCTTGGGGCACTGGAAAGAAGCTGAGACCCTCAGAAGTCGAAGGTTTGACTAGGGCTGAAGAAGCTGGCACGGATGCCATATGAGGGATTACTTCCGATCCGACACACATCAACCCTTCTTTTTCACGCTGGGAAAATATGAGCTGTGCTTACTACACACCAAGAACTCTGGTTGGGCCAGTGAGTGATGTTTCTCATGTTGGATTTCATCATCAGGATGTTGTGCGTAAGTTGAAGTCCCAAGATGAATTCACTCTGCTTTTCAATCTGTAGGAACATGAGAAGTAAAGCCACCAGGAGAACTCGAGGGAGTGAATATATGTCGTTCAATGACCATACTGGGGGATGTTTTGAGATCTTCTCCTCAGGGTCTAAATTGGGATGCAGGAAGGAGGAAGGTTTCCCTCCCTATATCACTTCTTGTATCGCCCATAATGTTGTCATGCTTGGAAAAACCTTATTTAGCTTGTTGTGGACCAAAAAGTCAGTTTATTTGAGAAAACATGACTCCTGGTGTGTTTAGACTACTAAGCATCTCGTTTCTAATATGCCCTGTGATGAAATAGTCATAACATGAAATAGCCCAGTTTGAAAGTAGGAAACATGGAAGGGGACCATAGTCTTTATTAGAAAACCAGTGTGACAAAAGTGTGCAGTTGGGATATTGACCCTCTCATCATTCAACATCTATGGGGCTTCTGTCATGTTTCCAGCTCTGCATCAAACACAGGAGATATAGATAGAAAAGATACAGTTTGAAATTACGGGTTGGTGGACAGACACAAAGGACTGAATAGCTGACCGGCAGACAGAGTGGTAAAGTTAACGACAACCAAGGAGTGAGGTGGATCTCTGTAAGGGGTGCCCTAAGCGAGATGGGGTCAAGGAAAGGGCTCCAAAGAAGGGGTCTTGTAAGCAGATGGAAACTATTCAGGTGAAAGACATAGAGGGTTGGAATTAGGAATCCAGATAAAAGGCAATTTAGAGGTTTATGGGGGGCAGAGAAGCCATGGACTAGGAGCAATTTAGTCTGGCAGGACTAGGAAGGGCCTTGTGGGACGTGCATGGAGGAGTCATGCAAGCATTGGGCTGTTTTGTTCCACAAGGAGCAGGAGCCAGTTCGAGGTCAGAACTAGAGACATGAATGTCCCCACCGTGGAAGCCTACCTTGGCCTCAGCCAGAAGGCCTCCGACTCTGAACGCAGGGATCAGGGTCAGTAAGAAGCCAGCAGGTGTAGAGTGGGGCTTTGTGTCTTGGCAGGCAGTGGGGGTGAGTTTCCTGAACTCTGCGTGGACATGGATAATATTTTAGTCTCACTGTGGCCCGAGGGCTGGACTGAAGCGGCTTCAAAGGGGCCCTCCCAGAGGGTAGACTTGTGGAGTTGGGCAATATAGCTTATTTTTGTTAGGAAAAAAAGAAAAATTTCTTCCTACCAAAATGAGATAGAGAGAAACATTAAATTATTGATGCTAATTGAAGATGGGCAATGACAAAGCTGGAGTTTCTGACAGCCATCAGGTTAGGTGTGGGTCGTACCCACTTTAAAGGTACGATCAGGATGGATTCTCTCCACACCGGGTGTCAACAGCTCTCTGCCAGTTGGGCCAAGCCTGTGAACTCACCGGGCCCCTTCAGGATCCCAGCTGGGTGCCCCATGTGGGGGATCTGGCCACCTTCCCTGCAGCATACCTGCTTCCTCATGCCTATCACTGTCTGTGTTCCACCCCTTTGGATCCCTCCCATCACCCATCACACAAGACTCCTCAGAGAGTTCCAGTAAATTTTAGAGCTGGAGGGAGCTCGCAGAGCTTATTATCCAACTTCTTCATTTCACCAGCCAGGAAAAACAATTCATGGCTAAGAGCTGTCATTGTCTGCTATATGGGCTGAATAACAGAGAAAGTCTGGCAGCAGCAAGAGGCCAGGAAGTAGAGAGACATAACAGAAAGGAGCAGAGAAGAGAGACTGTGAAAGAGGATTTCCAGGCTGCCAGATGGATTTGGTCTCAGGGTCCGGCTACATCCTTGCCCTTGGGCTCCATAAGACTTCCCTGTACCCTAATGACAAATTTCCTTTTTTCTCATGGCAGCTAAAATCAGTTGCTGTTACTTGATAGACACAATGAGTCAGAGTTCTGCCATGTATGGTCACTTCTAAGAGAAAGGGTGGCTGCCAAGATGGCACTAGGACTGTTAGTGTATTAGTTTCTTGTGGCTGCTGTCATAAATCACCACAAAATGGGTGGCTGAAGCAATGGCAATTTCTTCTCTCATAGTTTTGGAGCCTACAAGTCTGAACGCGGTATCACTGGGTTGAAATCAAGGTGTCAGCAGGGCTGTGTCCTCTCCAGAAACCCTCAGAAGCAATCCACATTGGTCTTTCAGTCTCTTTCTTTGGCTTATGGCCACATCAAACTGATCTCTGACTCATGTAGCCCTCTCGACTCCTGTAGTATAACAAATTTCTTTCTCCCTCTTTCTTTTAATCACACTTGTGATTGCATTTGGTGTCACATGGATAATTCTGGATAACCTCTTAATGCATCTCAAGACCTTCAATATAATCACTTCTTTAAAGATTCTTTTTTGCCAAATAAGGGAACATTCACATGTTCTGGGGATTAGAATACAGTTACATTTTGGTAGGCTAACATAATTGGGATAATTAAAAAGCAAAGTTCCTATGTAAAAATGGGTTAGCTGGCAACGGAAGGACAGAGAAAGGTAGAACCAATGAGTAGTTTGAATAAAAGCTATCCATTCCTGAACACAAGGACCTAACTCTCAAGGTTGGTAAATCTCCTTAGAGAAGGTGGATGCAATATGTTGTTTCTGTTCACCAGCCACAATCACCCAGTTAACAACCTTGGTTCTGATTTCAAGAAACTTTCTGATAATTTGGCTGCTTGCGTAGATTAACCTACAGTGACAGAGTATCCTGATTTGTACACCAAAGTATCTAGTTTGTTAGATCATTATATTTCTCTTTGTAAATTTAGAGATCAAAATTCTGGCTTTCTGTTGATTAATTTCTGAGTTTGGCTAACACATACCAGGCTGTGAGATGAGGACTGTCCATCTTATAGGTCCAAAAAATATACCTGCCACAATTAATGAAATTGAGACTGAAACAATACAAAGGATTAATGAACCAAAGAGGTGTTTTTTGAAAGGATGGGAAGGGGATGAGGGGGTGAGAGAGGTGGTAGGGAGGGGAGAGGAAGGAGAAGGAAAAAGAGCCAAGCTGTGCTATGTATAGGTACCAATTGTGCCATGGCAAATGTGCTTACTATGTGTTGCAAAAATAGACCAATAACATTTTTGAGAAAAAACAATACAAACCAACATATACCTGGCAGCATGCCCACAGTGAATCCATCTCTAAAGGTGGCATTCAAACTGGGTTTCATTCTCTCCCCACTTCTAAGCAAGAAGTCTAATGCGCCAACTTGAGTTATTTCTCACCTGCAACAGTCAACCGTGCTAGGGAATGAGACCCCCCTTGAATGCGCTGCTTTCATTTTGTATTTATTTAGGAGGGATGGCTCAGTTTCCTTAAAGGGTGAAGATTATGGCAAATAAATGAAATAATGGTTCACTGCAGTCTGTATTGCAGTTTAACTACCCGAGATAGTCTACCTTAAAGTGTCTCCTACACCTTCTACTAAATCCTTTTTATGACAGTGTATTTGTAGGATCCATGAAATCTATAATTTCTCCCCTCTCCAGTGTATTATTTTTTCTTCTACCAAATTAATCTTTATAAAGTACCTTTGATTTACAATCTATGTTGACTATTACTCATATACCATCTCGGGGGTTTTAATCGTATCTATGTATCACCTGTGTCATAAGATATTTAATATTTTCTTTAAATCAGCTCTCCCTATAGATAAATATATCAATTTAAAAGTAAATTATCTCTGGGGCTGGGGATTTAGCTCAGTGGTTAAGGCCAGCAAGCACAAGGCCCTGAGTTCGATCCCCAGCACCATAAAAAAAAAAGAAAAAAAGAAAAGTAAATTATCTCTGCCATGAGTGAAAAACTGATACGATTTTCCTAAAGTAGAAGAAAGTTGTGGAAATAAATATAGTAGGATGTTAGACCACGGTTTTGACTGAGGTACAATGGTATGTTACCAAGGTTGGTGAGAGATGGATTCCTCATGTGCAAGTCTACAAAGAAAAATGTGGAGAATGGGTTTCATGATTTTTGGACCCCCTGAGCTAGTTCAAAGATTATTTGCAATAATTCAGAGTGTGGAGAAAGATGGGGCTATGTGGAAGATCTCTTAGGAGGGGCCTGGACCCAAGACCCGGGAGGGTGGGAAATATCTTCTCCTCGCACCTAGTGCAAAAGCTTCCTTGGATCACACAGAGACTGCGGAAGGTATTGTCTGCATTTAGGGCTGCCAAGTGATGGCACCTGGCTCCAACCTAAGAAAGGGTGGAGGTGGCTGGGTTAGGGTTGGTCTGCACTTCTAATTAAGTAGCCTTCAAGAACGCTAACAAAAAGAAGCCAGAAGGGTATGTTGGACTTTAGGGGCCGTGGAGGATGCTTTTAGTGACCACACAGTCTAGAAATGCTTGGGGGGCCTGAACCCAGGAGTGATGGAAATCTCCGTGTAAGCACTCAGGCAAGGAGTCGGGTTTGACCTCCTGCTTGGCCCAGAGACTTCTCAGCCACTAGCCAACAAATACAGCTCTTTTTTCTTTGTCCTTCTTCCAGTACTGGGGATTGAGGCCAGGTTGTTCACGCTGAGCCACTCACCCCTACCTCTTTTCTTTTTCATTTTTTATTTTGAGACTGAGTCTTGCTAAGTTGCTAAATTGCTTGAACTCACAATCCTCCTGCCTCAGCTTTTCAGAGCACTGAGATTACAGACATGCATCACCATCCCTATACTTTTGCTTTTCCTCTCCTCCTTTTGACCTACTCTTTTCTAGCTGTGGAGAGAAGTAAAACACATTACAAGTGAAGGAAGAAGTGAGAGGGGAGAGAAAAAGCCAGTTATACTTGCTTTCTGGAAAACAGGCAAACATCAAGTAGAGCCCTTGCCTAGGGAAGGAGGAAATTGAAGGGTTGGCTAATATCTCGGAATTGGCATTTGAATTACCAAATCAAGACTGAGTTTTCACATAAATGATTGGAAGACTGTCTTTTACTAAGAGCAAAAAAAAAAAAAAGACATGATTTACTGGGATGTTTCTAGTGGTAAGAGAAAAGAAAAACATTCATCACTGAATAAAGTTTATTATCATTATTTTTTTAAAAATCACGTGTTTTATTATCACTGAATAAAGTTTAAAACAGACACAGGAAACAAAAATAAAGTTAGATTTTCAATGTGTCATAGTCATGCCTGTTTGATGTGCAGCTTACATCAACACCATGACAATAGAACATGTTATATTTTTAAATTTAATAGCAAAGAAACCTTGAAAATCAAGTAGTACATATTTTTAAAAATTCTGTACCTATTCATTTTTATTAGTGCATAGTAGTAGTACATAAAGTTTACATTCCTAGTGAGTAGTTGGTACGTGTACAGAACACATCTTAATTCTTTTTTTTTTCATCTCCTGTCCCTCCCACCTCCCTGTCTCTTGATTTTTTCCCCCTTAAAAAAGTTCTATCTCCCTACTCCCTATTATTGATCTTTTATTTTACTTTTTATTTATACTTTGAGATTCTCACACAAGAGAAACCATACAATGTTTAAACTTGTGGTCTGACTTATTTCACTTAACATTATAGTTTCAAAGGTACATCCATTTTCTTAGAAGTGACCGAAGTTTATCTTTATGGCAGAGTAGTACTCTCTTGTGTGTAAATACCACATTTTCTTTGTCCATCCATCTGTTGATGGAAACACAGGCTGCTTCCAAGATATACCTATTATGGATTGTACTGCTATAAACATGGGTATGCATGTATCACTGTGGTATGATGTCGTTAACTCTTTGGGGAAGATACCTAGAATGGGAACAGCTGAGTCAAATGCAATTTCCAGTTTCAGTTTTTTGAAGACTCTCCATACTGATTTCCTTAGTGGTTGTGCTAGTTTATTCCCCCACTAACAATGTGGAAGGGTTCTGTTTTCTCCCGAAGGCTCACCAGTATTTGTTATTATTTGACATATTGATGATGGCCATTCTTTCTGGAGTAAGACAGACTCTCAGTGTTGTTTTAATTTGCATTCCTCCAATGGCCAGTGATGTTGAGCATTTTTTCATGCATTTATTGGCTATTTGTATTTGTTTTTCTGTGAGATATCTATTTGTTCTACTTGCTCATATTTTGACTGGGTATTTTATTTTATTTTATTTTTTTTTTTTATTTTTATTTTATTTTTTTTTTTGGTGCTGGGGGTCGAACTTGGGTCCTTGTGCTTGCGAGGCAAGCACTTTAACCACTGAGCTAAATCCCCAGCCCCTGGGTATTTTATTTTGGGGGTTCTAGTTTTTCTGAGTTTTTATATACTCTAAATATGTCTCCCTGGTAAACGATGTCCCCTTTGGACCCAGCACAGCCCATCTGAGCAAGGTAAAGTGCTTGTTTCCTGTTTTTAGTTCAGGAAACATGTTTGGGCTCCAATCTTCTAATGAGTCAAATCTACCACCCTTCAGGTTGTCTCTATCTATACTTTCAGCTCATTCACTTCTTTTACTTTACCTATTTTTGTGACTCTGTAGTTTGGGGCAAATACATCTAGTATTACTATATCTTGGTGGATTGACTCTTCTATAAATATATAAAGTCCCTCTCTGTCTCTGGCAATTTTATCTGGAGTCTGCTTTGTTTGCATTGTATTGCTCTGAAGTCTACTTTATTTGTATAAATATTAATACAACCCTTCCTGCTTTCCTTTGATTGATGTTTGCATGACATATTTTTCTACACTTTTACTTTTAATGTGTCTGTATCATTATATTTGAAGTGTGTTTCTTGTGGAGAGCATGAAGTTGGTGATTCAACTAAAATATGCTATTTTTTAGTCCAACATGCCAATCCCTGGGTTTAAATTGGTGTGTTTTGACCATTTCAGTCTTCCATTTTATAATTTAAATTTTTATTTATTTTGCTAATGAACATGTCGAGTAATAAATATGTGTGAAGATGCAAATACTTGTAGTCATTTTTCCATATGCTTTGATCAGCTTTACTTTAGTAAACACAAACTGTGGCTTCCTAATGAAAATTGTTAGGTTCAGTTAGTTGTTTTTTCTTTTGTATTTCTAATTGGTGCATTTACAAACTACTAGGGTACTAGTAAGTATGCAAATGCTTGAACAAAAAAGGTACATTATGCAGAATGTAAACACTATGAATAATGAGAATGAAGGCTGGCTACTACATAAAGACTACTGTCAATATTCACTAAAAATAAAATTTTTAGCTGGGCATGGTGGCACATCCTTGTAATTCCAGCTGCTCAGGAGGCCAAAGCAGGAGGATTGCAAGTCTGAGGCCAGCTTGGGCAATTTAGCAAGAACCTCTCTCAAAATAAAAATAAAAATAAAAATAAAAAGGGCTGATGATGTAGCTTAGTGCAAAAACACTGGGTTCAATCTCCAGTATCAATGAACAAACAAACAAACAAATAAAATTAAGACTCTTAGCATGTATTAGCTTCTGAAAAGGAACACAGAGCAATCTGGGTTTTATAAATGTACTCAAAACAGAAGATTAAGGTGATACACTGATGTCTCAGAAGCAAACAATAGTTTAAATAGACATCTTTTGCATGTATCTTTAAATCAATGCTTTTAAAAAAATCTGAGTAGTTCCTAACTACTTAAAATGCAGATTCTAATCAACTTCCAAAACCTTACTATATTTCAGAGGCTAATGATCCATGGGAAAAAAGAAAGGAAGAAAAACAAACTATGACCATTTTAAAGATGTTTTACCTGCACCAGGGAAATAAACCATAACTTCCCATCTGGTAGAAGGATGGGAAACCTTCCAGAGCTAAGCAGGTGGTCAGGGAGCTCCACTGAATGTTAGCCGAGCACTCCTGAGCCAGTTCCATAGCACCAACAGCCTGTCTCCATCTCAGCATTCTGCTCTTGCTCCCAGGTGAGTCACCAGACTGCTCCTTTCAGTGAGGACCAACAGATGAGCATATTTGCTCTGAGGAGCCTCACTCTCTGGGGTTCCCTGGGGGTAACGTGGGGGTGGTGGCCCACAGTCACTTAGCAGTTGGTACTGTGAGGACAATGCCATGAGGGTACAAGGTGATAAACTCTTCTCACAAGGGAGTTGGTGGGCACTAATGAGATCAAGTTTAGGTTGGAAGGTGCTTCGTCTCCAGCCTCAATGACACAATGAAAAAAAAATACACACAGACTGGTGCTGCAGACTGGTCAACTGCGCACATTACAAAGGGCCTCAGAATTCTAGGCGTTGACATTACAGGATAAGAGGACCCAGGACATGAAACTCTGAGCAGGCTCAAGAGTGATGGATGCGTTTCCTATTCCACACACAGGCAATAGGTCAGAGAGTTTGGGCTTGTGTCTTCCTGGTATACATATTCTTACCCACGGTCCTCTAGGACTGAGGAATGTCAGGGAGACAAACACAGTGTGACATGTTCGAATGAGGATAATAAAAAAGTGAATACGATGGCTTGAATACAGGGGGAAAGAAGTGTGTGAATAATTAGGAGGAATGATGTGGAACAAAGCAAGCATTTGTTAATTACCCACTTGTATCAGATACTCTGTAAATATAATCTTACTTAATGCTTTTTTCTTATTGATTGTTTTAAATTGACAAAATTTTATCTATTTATGGTATACAGCATAAGATTTTGCAATATGTATACATTGCAGAATGGCTAAAACAAACCAATTAACATATGCAGTATCTTACCTATATATCTTTTATTGGTGGCAAGAACACTTAACATTTACTTACTTAGCACTTTTCAAGTATACAATTCATTTTTAAACTATAGTCACCACATGGGACACTAGACCTCTTGAATCATTTAATTCTTAATTTGCAGAGCTGGGGATCAAACCCAGAGCCTCAAGCATGCTAGGCAAACGCTGTACTGCTGAGCTACACTTCCAAACCCTGAATCATTTAATTCTTAAAGTGTCACATTGTTACTTCCTTTTTACAAGTAAATAAGCTGAGGCTTAGGGAGATTAAACAAGTTGCTTAGTGCCGCATCTAATAACCCACAGAGCCCAAATTCACCCTCTAATTTGTTAGATTTGAAAAATCATTTTTGCTGCTGAACCTCATGGAAAGAGTGGAGCTTGGGGGACTTTGTCATCAGAAAATAAGCTAATAGGAATGGTAGGTAAAGTTCTTGAGGTGGCCGCAGAGAACAGATGGGGCTGAATTTCAGTGTCTTCCTCAGTTCCTCCTGTCATCAGAGTAGTCGTGTGCATTACGCCAGGATCAGCAACATCCTCGCTTCCTAAGATGTGCTTTTATTTCAAGGGCCAAGGTGGGCTGTGCTCTGCTCTCCTCTGGGATCTGGGGGCAGCTTCCCTCTTCCTGAGTATACATGACCAGAGAGACGGGAGGGCCATGGCGAGAGACTCATCACCAAGAACATCTTGGGGTGGAGAGAGTTCTGAAACATTTTTTCCACTCTACATCAGACAGAGTAAAATTGATTAGCATTTAATTGGTTTCAGCTGTTCTTAACATGTTGCGTAGAAAACTTCGATGTGCTTTACTAAATTCAATATTCCTTATGGTTAACAGATTGAAAGCCAAAAGTGCCCTTGAAAAAAAGCACCAGAAATCAGTGCTTTTTGGATCATATTGAATTGTTCGCTATTACCCATTTGGTATGCTCTATGAATGCTAAATACCTTGGATTTGGTGTAAAAAAGATAAGATACTATGTCTGCGCTCTTGGACAGATAGCTGCTTAAAAATCAAGATGTGTACGTTGGGATCCAGCTTTTCCTGCACAGCCATGTGATCTGGGGTAAACATTTTTTACTTTCTCTGGACCGCACTTGTTTTCTAACCTAGAAAATGAGGAGATTGAGCTCAGGGATCTCAAGAGCTGCTTCCGTCTCCCATATTCTGTTACTGGTTTTCATTATTCTGATGATTCAGTACAGCTCTGGAAACAGTACAGTCCTCTCATTAAGAAGTGTGCAGAGTAGCAACAGCAAATCTTGTCTTGGAAACCAATAAGGAAGGTTTCGAAGAATTAAGGCATTTTAGGGTCTAAAGGCTAGGGGACAATTGAGGGGCTGAAAGATCTCTGTTCTCTGTGTGTTCTAGGGCAAGGATATGGCCATTCTATTAAATGCAAATAAAGACACCGTCTACTGATGGAAAATTTTGTTAAGAGGTTTGGTTAGTGTCAGGGATGTAGGTTGGTGGCAGAACGTGTGCTTAGCATGCAAGAAGCTCTGCATTCAGTCCCTAGACTCAGAAAAGAAAAAGACATAGCGAGTCACAGGTACGGTGCAGCATCTCCACTACCCTGCTTTCTCAATCCTCCTTCCTGCTCTTTCTTGCATTTCCTTATATCATTTATCCTCTAACTTTCTCTTTGCTTTTACTTCCACTTCCTTGCTAATTCTCTCTTGCTGTGTCACTTTTTCTAGGTCTTCTCTGTGTCAAAGCTCGTAGATGACCAAGGTGGCAGCTAGAAGGGTGAAAACCCCAGAGTTCTGCCGTGGGCCCCAGGTGCTTAAGAGTTCCTCACAGGGAGCCATGTGGACACGTCTCGCTTCAGAGAGTCCCAACCCTTGTAGGTCTCTCACCACTAGCATTCAGTTGACTAATTTGCAGGCCCATCCCCAGGCCTGAGGAGCTCCTGACCCTTCTCTATCAGCACCAAGAACTTCCTCGCTTACCTTCAAGGTTACAAGGCTAAATAGAAACTTATGTTTGAGCAGAGAGAAATGTGAAGCACGTCCCTGTGAAGCCTTTGCCATCCCCTAAGCTAAGGATTTCTCCATACCTCCTTGAATGTGTTAGTGCTCGTATTGCTGGACTCACGGGCTTTCATATGGGTGCAAGGACAAAACATTCACCGGGGCTCCGCATGTGGTGACTCCGAAGAGCTGTTGGCTTTGGCTGTGATGATTCTCTGACAGTTAATGTCCCCACTTTCGTGGAGCAGCTTTGTGTCAGTAGTGCAAAGAGCTGTGGTATTGAAGACAAGCCCAGTTATTGGAAGCTGCAGGCCATCTGTAAACCTCCGGAGGGGCATTTACTGATGTGGGAGCCTCTTTCCCAGGGATCATCATGCACTGCGAATCTGAAGCATAGGACAGAGTTCAGTCTTATGCTTTTAGGGAGGCAAACCTTCCTAGCTGGAAAAATGGATGAATAAATATCATTCTCTCTCTCTGGAGATGTCTTGGGTTCATCCGGGTGAGTAATGAAGGCTGGTTGGCAGCAGTGTCCCTGATGACTTCTGGTGGCCCTTTGCCAAACTGTGGGTAAGAATTTCTTGCACATCAGTAATTCATGAAAGTAGCATAACATCCCTCGCATTCTTCTTCCCCCAAAGCAGTGGGGCATTCTGCCTCTCTGAACACCTACAGGGCAGCAGAGTGAAACACAGCCCAGCAAGGCAGCCCTGAAGGGCAGCGATGTCCAAACTGCTACATACAGTTGTGTGTTCACTGCATGCTCAGAATCTACCTCTCTTGTGATTTTACTTAATAGCCTTTCCTGGACTTTTCCCTGGCAACTTGAGAATTACATACTATTTCGAGCAACATTCCTCTTGAGTTTACCTATGCTTAGAAGTATGAGCTAATCCATGTAGCAGAGATGAGAGAAAGAAGATGAAAGCGCTTTGTAGATTCTGAATCCTAGAGTAGTTCACTGCTGTTATTGGTATATGAACCACCCTAGGCCCTCCCCTGTGGTTGCTATTCTTCTGTGCTGATTCAGGGAACAGGCGTCCAATGACTTACATGCTTGTATTCGCCAAGGAGAAGCCCCAGGCCATCTTGCTGGCCTGGCCAGTTATGGCACTAAGCCCAGACTCCCAAGGTCCTGGTTCTGCTCTTCCTCCCCATTGTCATAGCAACACCCAGACACACCAACACCAGGCATTTCCCCAGATTTCTAACCCCAACTCGACTTGGGTTACAAATGGACGATGGAAAATCACCTCATTTAAAAATTGCTGTTAAAAGGAGAGAGAGTGAGGGAGGTTTTATTCTTGCAGTGGCTCTGAGCTCTGTTAAGTGTTTTGCTGGCTCAGCTGTGGGAGGCAAGGGTGGTGCTAGGACCACACTCCACATCTCCCCAAGCTCTCAGCACAGCCTGTTTCTCCTCTGGGCTTTTCTCCCAGCCCTTCTGAAGGCTGCTTTTTCTTCCTCTGGCCTCCTGTCAGACTGAACTCCATGTAAGCTATTTAAGGAGCCTGGCAGTGTTATCCAATTTTTATAAATTGAACGATAGAGGTTTGTAGGAAAACGAGCCATGATTATGATTATAAAAGGTGCCATGAACATCAAGTTCTATGCTGCTGCTCTTGAATTGGCCTTTATTAAAAACTGAATACAATTCTGGGGTCAAGACTGGTCAAAGTATTAAGAATTGGCTTGGAAATTATAGGCTTTCAATTTGCCAATTTTCTCTAGTTGTTTGCCAGAAAATCTGGTATGTTTTAAGATATGTCACTTTTGCCATAGGCTATAAAGTTTATTTTCAGCTACTGCACTCTGGAAACCTGAGATACTCAGAACATTGCTATTTATATTCAAAAAAGAAGATATTCTTTTAATCAATCAGGTTTACTTTGCCAGTAATTAGGTCAGCTTGGACAAACTAGTATTTCTCTCGCTTTTTAGTGGTGGTGAAATTATGAGAACTATTACATCTCATAATTATGCATTGAAATATTATTCTACTGAAAAATACAAACTAAGGAAAAATAATGAAATGAAACAGATAAATAGGAGAAAGCTCTATCCTTCCCCTGCCATCTACCCTGCTCCTACTTGAGTATGAGAGTTTCACTATTATTCATGTGAGTTTAAATTCCACTTCTTGCTAAGGGTGGCTAATAGGAACTCCTCCCTAACTGGAGATTTTGTGTTCTGAAGTCATTGTGTTCTTAGGCTGTGATCCAAAGTGACTTCATTTTCTGCTGCTGTGATTTAAGAGAGACTGTTAATGGAAGGGCAGGAGTTTTGAGAGCTAAAGATGTCTTTCCTTCTGACTCATGTTCAGCTGAACTGAACTGTGTGTTAAGATGCCCATCAAATTTCTTCAAAATTTCAATTATGTATTGCAGAACTCCCTGGGAATCTGATAAACTTAATGAATGGACACTGGGAAGGTATAGGAAGAGTTGTTAAAACTCCAAAAATAACAGCTGTCAGAGAACAGTTCTTTTTTTTAAAAATTTTTTTATTATTTTTACCAAGAACATGTATTGGTACATTGTATACATAATGATCATAATCAACATGGTTATTTTTGTACCTGTACATGATACATCTTGGTTTTCCCCCCTCTTCCCCCCCTTCCCCTCCCCTCCCTTCCATTCACCCACCCCTCCCTATTTGCAACAAGTGTAGCTACTAGACCCAGTTACTTAGCTGAAGATGGAGCACTGAGGCTTCCATGGGTGCAACTGTAAGCTGGGCAGAGATCCATCCTCAGTCGTGGCATCCTTATGTGAGAGGAACCCCGGCCACAGAGCTGTCACAGTGAAAATGCCAATGACTCTTGGTTAGGTGAGAAATTCCATTCTACCCTATTATCCAAGCAGGTCAGGAAACAGGATCCTTCTACCAGCTGCACCTGGCTCGAGAGACGCATACCGAAGGAAACATAATCTCAGTGATGACATTGCATCTCAACTCTTGTCTGTCTGTCTGTCACACACACACACACACACACACACACACACACACACACACACAAGGGGAAAGAGGGAGACACTTTAAGATGGTGAGTTGTTATGGCATGATCTAGAATTCCAGTGTTCCCTTCTGTCGTATCTCTCTGCCAATGCCTGGGAGCGCCCCCTTTCTTACTAGATCCTCATATATCCTCCACATCAGACCCTGGGCAAAGCCAATTGCATGAAGGACAAGGCAGCATTTCTCCATGCTTCTGGGCCTGGGTAGCCCGGTGACGTGCTGTAAGAAGAAACTCTGGCAGATGCTCAGGTGCAGTGTGGCTGGCTGGCCTCAGTTAGTGAGGCGCAGGAGAGTGTGGTTGTTTGGTGCCAACACCACAGGGAGAAGGAGACCCAGGTGACCGGGGCAAAAGTAAACTGAGGAAGAATAGAGATGAGAGAGAAAGTGTTAGAGTGTGAACAAAATCAGGGCACCAAATGTGGCCCATGCTGGGTGAGTGTGTGTGTGTGTGTGTGTGTGTGTGTGTGTGTGTGTGTGTGTAGGACTGCTGAAGATGGGTCAGGTTGGTAGACATGGTTGGCAAAGGTATAGCTGGTTCTTTCAACGGAGGTCTGTGCATTCACAGTCTTAGTTTTGTACGTTTGAAAATATTTGTCTCTGCCACTTAAATTGTGGTTCACCAGGCATAATTCTACGTTGAGATTTTATTCCTTCAGTACTTTGGTGACTATTTTCTCCATTTTTTTTGTGGCATTTGTTGATGCTGCTAAGAAGTGCAATAGCCGCCGCCACCTCCTCCTCCTCTTCTTCTCCTTCTTTCTCCTCTTTCACCACTTCCTCCTCCTCCTCCGCCTTCTCCTTCATCTCCTCCTCTTCCTCCTCCTCCTTCTGTAATCCTTATTTTCTGGCACATTTTTAAGACTGTCTTTTATGCTTGGAATTCTAAGTGTCATTTCAATGTTCTTAGATGGTTTTTGTTTATCCTTTTGTTGTCAATCTGAAGAAAGGTGTCTTTTTCTCCAAAGAATTTGGATCCAAGACTTTCACGCTGAGCACATTATGCTGCTTCTCTGTCATTCTTTTTATTCTTTTTTCTAGTATGCACGTTATAGCCCTGTGGCAACTCTTGACTATTCGAACTCTATTGAATTTGGAGTGAGCTCCTTCTTATAACCCTCCTAGTCATCAGTTCTTCCTTTACTGAGTCTAGAATTCATTCCATCTCTTAAGCATTTCTAAAATACCAAGGGCCACATTTCCATTTCTAAGAGTTCTATTTGGTTATTTTGCACATTCTTCTATTCTGGCTTCATTTTTGCCTGTTTTTGTTCCATAATAGCTACATCTTTTTATAACCGTTGTTCTCTTATCTATTTGAGCTCTCTTATTTTAACCAATTTGTCATACTTTGTTAAAATTAATTTCCCTTTGAAGTGTATTTAGGTTCTGATTTCTTATTTTACTGATGGTATACTTTTAGGATTAGATTTTTGCAAGCTTATTTTGAAGTACTTTTTGTTGTTTTTAGTCTGCTTTTTTTTCTCTTTTCTCTCTCTCTTTATCCATTTCTCTAAATCCAGTGGTTCCGTGGTTGTATTTTTACTTGGCTTCTGGGATTCCTGCTTCAAAACCAAGTACTCTACTATAAGGGGCAGCTCAGGGTTCCTGACATCAGAGCTCTAGTCACCAAGTGACATCACATGGGGATATCACAGCTCCAATCACCAAGGCCACATGTGGCTTAGGTCTTTTCCTGGTTTCAGGTCTACACTGTGTCCTCTCACTTTCTTGGACTCACAGCTTCTCTTGATCATAGCTCAGGCAACCTCTGGCTGAGGAGAGTGATTGAATGCAGATCCCTCATGTCAGGTGGCATATACCCGAGTCACCTGTCGCCATCACCTGATTTTGGTGCTGGAGACCAGCAGGTCTGTGGTCTCAGTCCATCTCATTCTTTTGCATTCTGTTGCTTCTTTTCGTTTGTGGACATGGTAACCTCCCCTCAACTCTATAATGTAATTTTTGTTTTCTTTTTCAGTTTATCCATCTTTTCTATGTGTTTGGGGAAAACCAGCAATGTCAAAGTGTGAACACCCTGTCCAATTTTATTAGAAGTCCAACAGCTGTTTTTAAAAGTTTCCCTTGCCCTGCTTTTACTTTTCTATGACAAACAAGTACTGTTAATTAGTACACAGCCCATGGGCTGGCATGCTTTACGACGGAATGGGAATTTTGTATTTAGCAAAGTTAAGATGACATACTGAATATAAAAATAATCGGGCACAGAAAACTAAAACTAAATACATGTCTCTCACCATGTAGTAAACTAAGATTGAAGTGGATCAAAGACCTAAACATAAAAA
>PVJO010020201.1:0-32590 GCA_004026905.1 Hystrix cristata | reverse complement strand
GGCCGGCCGGGCCGCAGGAAGCAGCCGCCTGAGTCTCCTGCTCCTGGGCTGCAGGCCCCGCGCGTCGAAGGGCCGAGGGCGTCCTGCTTCTTGGAGACACTGACACAGAACCTGGGTTGCCGTGGCCAGTCGTCTGGGGAGACAGTGTGATCCCAGCAACTCCCACCACCATTCTGAGAACCACAAGTCAGTCCCCACCACCCAGAAAACTGTCCAGCAGGCGTGAACTTGAACAAAGTCACTCGCCGTCTCAGGGCCTCCACTTCCTCAATTGTAAAACACGGTGCTTTAATCCCTGTTTCTCAGAACTGTTGAACGAGGAGTAAGTACATCAATATGTATCAATTAGTGAAAATAATATCTGGTAAAAAATAAGTTTTATATAAGTTAGCAACCAGTGTCATTTAAAAAAATACTTTTAGAAGAAAAATTATCACTGACATTTGAACAGTATTCCTACTAATAGTCATCAAAAGGAAATGAATGTAATAAATTGTCATATTGCTTTCCAGTGCATTAACATCTGTGTTACCAGATTCAAGCGTTTTTATCATTTTCTTCCATAAATAAATACAGTATTTCCATTTTATGTGTTCTTGTGTCACAAGGTATATTGAAAAGCAAGCAGTTCTTTTTCAATTTATCGACATAAGAAATACTTATGATGGCATGTTGGTAAAGATTGAACAACTGGATTAGGGAAGAGTACAGTGGCACCCCAGTTCATGAATGCTTTTGTTTGGGCAGTTTGACATGAGAACAGAAGTGTTTGGCAACATTTTGTTTTTGTTTGCAAACTCTGCATCAGGTGACGAACACAACTGTGGCCATCTTTTCCAGAATCGTGGAACAAATTAAGTTCATGAACGGTGGTACCACTCTATCGGTAATATTCGCCAATTTCTGTGGCATAAATAACTGCACTAGGGTTAAAGCTTCCAATGATTTACCAAAAAGAATGAAAAATCCTGAAAATGTAACAAGTTGTACAAAAAAACACCCACCTCCATTACGTGACTGTTTATTAGAACCCATCTGCCTGTACTCCATAAATAAGAGGAAACAGCTTCCATTTCTAAAATGGCGTCTGTGAGGTGAAGTTAGTTATTACAAGCATATCTGATAGAAGGGATTCCCTGTTCTGACTATCCTTCCTAGCTTAAATTAACATAAAATAGAAAATCCATGTTCTGATTCTAACCTAGTTTAAAATCAACACGAAACAGAAAATTTTACAGCACCACAATTTATAATAGCTAAATCTTGAGAGCAGCCTATATGCCCATCAACAGATGAATGGAGAAAGAAAAAGGTGGTATTTATACCCAATGGAGCCCTACTCTGCCACGAAGAAGTATAAACATGAGTCATTTGTAGAAAAATAGATGCATCTTGAGATGATAATGTTACATGAAATGAATGAGACACATGAGCTTAAATATCATATGATTCTATTTTATGAGAAAACCAAATTATAAATAAAGAGCAAAATGAAAGACAGATAAAAGGAAGTAGGGAGATAGATTTTTCCAAACAGGAAGGGGATCAAGAGATGGAGATGAGGGGAAGGAGAGAAGGGAGAGAGGATGAAAAAGGGTATTAATATGTGTATGTACATGTACCAACTCTATACAAGGAATGTAAACATTATGTATGGCAAATATGTAGATAAAAATAAGCAAATAAACAAAAAAGAAAGTCAACAATTGGATCTTGTTTAGAGGATCAGCAGATAGCTGACCCCTTATTCCACATAAAATCTTAGCATATGAGCTATAAAATAATCAAATATGTTGGAAATATACAAACAGAAAGAGTTTAACTATGCCCTAATTATATAAAATTCTGGTAAGTAAAGCAAAACCATATAAAATCTAAAACAACAGCTAAGCTTGCTTACTATAGGGTGTTTAAGGAGAGAGTTTATTCCTGATGTCATTTTCAAATATTAATTTTAGGAGAAGGGCTTTTGCAAATATGAATCTCCGAATAATTTCAAAATGACAGTTAAGACCATATTGAATCTCCAAGTTATGGCAATAATGATCAGTGTCCCAGAGAATACTCAATCAGCTGTGGATCACATCTTCACTCTTAACTGTCAACATCTCTGTCCCATACAGTCATCTGCGTGTGACATTTTCAGCATGTAACTGAATAACTGAGCCCCCAAAGCTCTGGCTGAACTAACACTACCCTCCATCCCTCACTCGCCTCCCTTGCTCTGCGCGGTGCTGAAGCTAATGGGCTTGCTTGATGGCTCCATCTGACACTCTATAACTGCGAGGATAATTAACTAGCGCACTTTCTTACACCGGAGAATCAACGCATACAGTGAGGGTCTATTTTGGATATATACTGTGTTGGGTGTTATAAAGAAGAAAACGGTGTACCTGGCCAGGTCCTAGCAAGAAAAAGAGCCTTGAGCTCTCACTCACAGATTATTTTCTATTTTTACAGCATCCTAACAAACCCAGCTATATAATTCAAGTCAACAACTGACTTAAAAGAAACAAAACAGACCTTGGGAGAAATAATGGCTCAGAACAGAAAAATTTTTAAAAGGGCAAAAGCTTCAATAATAATTGAAACAGTCCTACACATTTCAATGGCCCAAAAGAGCACTATATTTTACAGATGAAAACTATTGTGCATAATGATAGTCCTGAATCGTCAAGAAAGTGCGAAATCAGAATAATCTGTTTGAGATGGCACAGAGGCAGGTCACACTGCTTTTGGGGATGCTTCATTCAACATAGTTAAGTTGCAATGTTTATTACAGGGGATGTGTTCTCCAGTATTCCTTATGTTTGATAGCAGTGGTTTCGCTGTACATTTTTGTTCTAGAAAATTCCAGGCCGACACCTGGCAATAGCAGTATTTATAGGCTTATTGAGGATGCTCTCATTAGTCAAAAAAGTTGATGATTCTTTCTCGAATGTCTTCCAGGATGAAGTGTTTATAAACACTTCTTTGGGGACGTTTACCCAGTTCCGGTAAGATGGTCAATCCTAGATTCATTCAAATGGAAGATATTCTAACGAATTTTACCAAGGTTCTTGCATTTTTCTGCAAAGTGAGCCATTCAGGCATTGCATCTTCTGAAATTTCCTCGTCTCTTTCAGGGAAGCATATTGGGGCAGAGCTCGCCAGCTGTCTGCTCCCTTTGCCTTCTGCTGCCATTACTTGGAGGTCCCGCCCCACCTTCTGGCCCTCCAGCTTGTGGGGGGAGGGGAGAAGGAGGGGAGCAGAACGCTTCCAGCCTCTGACATGCGTAACACAATGAAAAGAGCAGAAGGAATATATATTTATACA
This sequence comes from Hystrix cristata, assembly GCA_004026905.1. Classification (NCBI taxonomy): domain Eukaryota; kingdom Metazoa; phylum Chordata; class Mammalia; order Rodentia; family Hystricidae; genus Hystrix; species Hystrix cristata. Next base: position 29,275 of record PVJO010020201.1, on the reverse strand, counting down.
TATATTTTTCTCTCTCTACATAGACATACATAGACTGATCCTGTGAGTGTGTGCGTGTGTATGCATGTGAATCCACACAGTGCCAGAAGATCTCTATATGTATATATACACGGTATACATTCCATATGCTCTTTCTTTCTGCAGCACACATATGCAGCTGGGAATGACTGTGAAAAAAAGTACATACTCAACAAAGACAAATTATCAAGCAGAAACAAGAATATATGGAATTTAGCTGTTATAAATTCTTCTCATCTGCTGCCTGCCTTGATTAGAACATGCTCCTACAGCTTGTGAAAATATCTAGTACTTCATATGGCGTGCATATAAAAGACTCATTTCTTGTATTCCCATGTTTTACACTGCTGAGCCAAAGTCAGTAACCTGGTTCTGTACTGACAACTAATATTTCAAAAGGATTTCTAAAAATAATTTTAAGAAAACACCTTATGCTATATACCGTGGTTGCATAGATGTTGAAACAAGCAAAAAAAAAAAAAAAGCACATGATAGTGTAAGCAGGTAAACAGATAAAAGGATTGCAGAACAGAAAAATATACACAATGATTACTATATGCAAGTCACCGTACAAAGCTTCTCACACACGTGCCCGTGTGCTTGGTACCATCCTTCCTGCATTCTACAGATGAAGGAAGTAGGGCTTAGGGAGATTCCGTTGCTGACCTGAGGGGCAGGATCTGTCTGTCTACACTGTATCTGCCTCCAGACTTTTCTTACTTGCCACCTCCTGCTGCCTCTCACCCAAGAGATGGTAAAATGTCTAACATATATAAAGGCACATGCTGTGTATATAGGAACACAAGAACACAGGAGAGTAGTCTAGAGACGAGAAGTTCACCCTTCCTTTTGGATTCCATTCTATCATTTATTTGCTGTATACAGTCGATAAATTTCATTCATGGTGTACAACTTGACCAAAACCAGTAATGTAATCTAAACTGAATTATTGTGGGTTCAATTACATTAAAATTTCAACTTAATTTAAAAAAAAAACTCCAAGTGTGTAAACTTAAATGAGCATCAAAATAGTAAAAATCCCAATTTTTTCTATTGATACATTAACTTTTATTGAAATGTATCAAGACAATAGGGGTTTACTGACTGAAAACACAATGAGCAGAATTCCTTTCCAGGGCTCTGCACAATCCCACCGGGAACTGCCTTTGCTATTCAGTGGATGCATTCAGTACTTTAGGCTGCTACAATACACTGAATACGCCTTTAGTGGCCCGAAAATGCAGGTGATTAAGTATGCATAGGCCAAGTGACAAATGGCAGCAATCCCAAACCATTTCTCAATGAAGACTTCTTGTTTAGGAATTTATAAGGAAGTAATCACTTAGTAAGATCTATCACCCACTTCAAATGCTTCAATTATTCATCTCACTAACACATTGAGCTCAATTCTACTTGGTGTCTAAATTGCTTCCTGATATTAATTTAAGGGTTGGGGGAGTGATCTTAACTCATTGAGGCCACTTGGTGCTGTTAAGACTTGAGAAATATATTTCAGGAAAAGATGTCATTCAGCCAATATTTTCAAAAAAATGGTCAACCCATGAACTTCTCACCAATCTACTTTTTTTTTTTTTTTACAAATTTTAGGCATTAAAGCAGTAAATTCAGTACATAATCACTACAAGTATATGAGGTATATTATCATTATCAAAAAAAAAAATCATGCAAGCCTGAGAATTATGATGTAGAGGCAAAGGACAGTTTGTAGTAGTTATGTAGAACATTTGTGAATGTCATCAACCATCTACTTATCTCTAAATTCAGGTGGGGGAACACTTTCCATTGCTATTCTTGACCCCTTCATTTTATTAAAGCTCACAATCTAGACAGAATTTATATTAAAGAGGTATAATTTTATATAGCCAAAACTCACATAAAATATGTATCACCCTATGCAGATACAAATGTTACTTAAATTTTAAAAGTAAGCATGTCGATTTAGGACAAAGCCAAGTGATATAGTTTAGATCTGGGATGTTCTCCAAAAACCTCTGTTAAAGTTGCGGTGGGTGGAGGGGTGGGGCCTAGTGGGAGTCCCCAGGTCCCTGGGTGGGTGTTCCTGTCCCTTCTGCAGAGAGAGGCACCCTAATTCCTTCCTCTTCCTGTCTCTGGTAGCCCAGCCATGAGGTCAGCAGCTTTGTCCCGCCACATTCTGCTGCCTCACGGGAGGTTCAAAGGCACCAGGGCCAGCAGGTCATGGACTGAAACAGCTGAAACCATAAGCCAAAATCAACCTTTTCTGTCTAGAAGTTGTGGGGATGGAAGGAAAATGAACCAAAAGTTTTTTTTTTTTCTTGCCCAAACCTGTTTCTTGGAATTAATCTCTCTTTTTATGGTTACAGAGTGATCATCTAGTCAACAACAACTGTAGTTTAAGGGTTTCATTTCATCTATGACCTAAAACCTTACCCTGCTCAACAGAGATGAAAAAAACATATACATGTGCTTTGGTCGAAAATGCAGACTATCAAGCCAGGTATGGTGGCACATATCTATAATCCTAACACTCAGGAGGCTGAGGCAGGAATATCTTGAGCTCAAAGTCAGCCTGGACTACATAATAATACCCTGTCTTGGAAAGAAAGAAAGAAATAAAGAAAGGGTGGGGATGGAAAGGCAGGGGAGGGGAAATACAGAATATCTGTACTTGGAGCCCTTCACATAAAATGTAACCTTAACTCTCAACTAACCAGCATGGTGGCTCACAACTAAAATCTCAGTACTCTGAGATCCCATCCTCCTGAGGGAGAAGATGGGAAGTTCCACCCCAGGCTAGGCAATTTATTAACTTAGTGAGACTCTGTCTCAAACTAAAAAATACAAAAAAGGGTTGGGGATGTGGTTCAGTTGGAAAGCCCTTGGTTGAATTCCAGTAGCGGGAGGCAAAAAAGATATTTAAAAAAGAAGTAAAAAGAATTAAGATGTGTAACATATACCAGCTCCCCACAATGAATGTAATCATTATGTACTGAAAACATATACTCATAAAAAAACTCTCAATTAATCATTTTATCATTAAAATTTAGAGAATATTGACCATGTTTGAACCTTGCAGTGAAGTCCTATGATAGTTGAAGTATTAGCCAATTTATTAATTCTTATGCCAACCTCAGGTACGAGTTTATATTATTTTTCAGATGAGAAAATAGAGGCTTAAAGAGTTTGATTACAAAGCTGATCACCTCAGTATTGTGCCACTTCTGTCTAATCTTACTGCTAAACAAGGTTTGTGAAATTTATTTACTGATGATAATCAAAGGTCATGTGGTCCTTATAGAGCTTGAATAGTCTGAGTTCAAATGTATTCATGTGCTTACGAGTCACCAACCATCCTACTTTGAAGGGAATTAAGCTTCAATGCTCCACATACACCTACTCTGAGGACTGTCAGGAGAAGCAGGTATACAAAATTCACAGCTGTGTTCTAGAGAAGCTACTGCAGACATCATTTACCCTGACAAAATAGAGTCCACTTTTTGTTTTTGAGAGGAGAAGAAAGAAAGGTTCTTTCTCTCTGCAGAACAATGTAAGTTATTAAGCCAATATGGAGAGCCTCAAAAACCTAAAGCTAGAAATTGATTACACCCAGCTAGGCAGCATTTTCCCAAGAGTTAGACATCGTGTTACCGTGATATATGGTCACCCATGTTTACAGCAGTTCCACTCATAATAGTTAAATCTTGGAAGTGGCCTACCTGTCCACCAACAGACGAATGGGTAAAGAAAATGTGGCATTTATACACAATGGAGTAGTACTCTGCCATAAATAAAGATACATCTGAGTCATTTGTAGAAATACACATGCATCTTGAATCCACAGTGTTAAGTGAAATAAGTCGGACACAAAAGCTTGTATAAGAAACCCAAAGTGTAAGCAAATTAAAGAGCAAAATAAAAGACAGATAATAAGAAACAGGCAGACACATCTTTGCAAATGGAAAGGAGACCAAGAGATGGGGAGGCGTGAAAAGAATTAAGATGTGTCATGTACATGTTCCAACTATCCCCACAATGAATATATTCATTAGGTATAGCAAACATTACTAATAAATAAATAAATATATCGACACTGAACAAAAAAATGGAAGAAGAAAATTCTATAAAGTGAAAGGCAAGAAAAGAAGGGGAAAAGGAATAAAAAGAAACTGTAATAATTGGAATATATGAAATCTGATAACAGAAATAAAATCCTAATAATAACTTAAAAAACAGAAGCAGGCATGATGAATGAAGAAAGCTATTTCAAACACTCCTAATCCACATCTTCCATTGGTCACTATAATGGTGAGCCTTGAACTGTGACTATGTTGGTCAGTTTACTATGTAATAATTAAAGAATATGTTGGGCACACTAGCCTGCTCAGCATGTGTTATGGTTTGTCTCTAGATGTCCCCCCAAAGCCTCAGGTGTCATAGGCGGGGCTTTTTGGAGGTGGCTGGACCTAGGGTGTGTGATGCTGGGATCAAGGACATGAGGCTGAGATTGATTCACAGTGTGATGCGGGGATTAAGAATGCGAGCGCTACCCACCCTAATTCTGAATAAAGAATGAGACAGAAAGCGGGCTGCTGCGTTGGTTGTTTCTCGCTAGTTGCTTGCTGCTTGCTACTTCACTGTACGCTCTCTCCTGCCTCCCATCAACTGTTTCCCCCCTGCCAGGCCACCCTGCCTTGGAGCCAGCCAAGTGTGAACTGAAACCTCTACAAACTGTGGGCTAAATAAACCTTTCCTCCATTAACTTCGGGTGTTGGCAACGAGAAAAGTAACTAAGACAGTGTGCCATAACAAAACACCAGACAGGCTGTTAATGGCTTGAACAACAGAGATGTATTTTCTGGAGGCTGGAAATCCAAGTCAAGGTCCCAGCAGAGCTGTTTTCTGGGGAGGCCTCACCCCGACTTGCAGACACCACCTTCTTGCTGTGTCCTCACACGGTCTTTCCTATCTCCTCACTCAGAGAAAGACCTCAGGCGCCTCTTCCCAAGAGCACCAGTCCTACGGGATTAGGATGAGGACCTCGCTGTTTGGCTCTCTCTAACCTGCACGGCCTCCTTAATGGTGCTTTCACAGAGCACAGTCGCCCTGGGGCCCAGGAGGAGCACAGCGCAGACCCCACTCTGACAGCACTGAGGTCAGAGCTACACTTCACCTACTGTGTTCCACTGGCCATTATGAAGTATATATCTTGCCGTGCCAAGAAGCGTCTATCTATACTATTACTGTTATTCCATTTATGAGATACACCATGATTTATTAAAGTAAAACCTCCACTGAGCAGGGAGTATAGCAGAATTTTCCTTTTTGTAAACAATGGCACTGTTTTTTGTTTGGCAGCTACCAAATCTTTGTCCAGGTCTTGGATTACTTCCTGATACTTCATTTCTAGTGGAAGTGCCACATCAGGTGATAAGAGGACTATTAAGACTTTTTATGTATGTTGTCAAATGCCTTTCAGAAAAGTTACATCAATTCACATTCTCATCAGCAGTGCCTGAGATTACCAGTTGCCTGAATCCTCAGGAAAAGTGAATATGCTGTTTATTTATGCCAACTTGCTCTGTAAAAAAGTCTTCTCTCTGATGTTCCAATTTGCATTTCTATTATTCCTAATGAGAACAAAGCTTTAAGTATTTTTCTGCTGTTTGTTTCTCCTCTTTCGAGGTTGCCTGATCAGTTGCCGTATCCCTTTCTCTACTAGCAGGTTTATCTTTTTGTCATTGAACTCTGTGAGAGCTATTAACTTTTTTTTTTTTTTTTTGGTACGGGGGATTGAACTCAGGAGCTTGTACTTGCAAGGCAAGCACTCTAACCACTAAGCCAAATCCCCAGCCCCAAGAGCTATTAACTTTTTGTGTATCACATCCATTTCAAATATTTTCCAGGTTTCCTTCATGTGTAGTGTTTCCTGATAATTTAGACATTTCTGGACTTGTCCATCAGGCCCTTCACCTTGGCATTCGCCTCAGTAAAAAGACAAGCTGGCATAGACAGAGTGCCCTCCCTAAAAAAAAAAAAAAAATAGGGAAAAATTTTACATAGGTCTGAGTATCAGAAAAATATGGTTCTTCAGAACGGCAGTGTACACTGCACATCTTGTAACTCATTTTGTTTCTTTCTTTCCTCTGACTACAAGTTTAAAATAATACATTCTATGCTACTTTCTTGTACTTATTTCCACTCATCAAAAGTTTCTCTAACGTTTTATAATACTTTCATGGTGTGTGTGCATGTATGTGGGTATATGATGCTTCAGGTGCCTTTGGAATTTCAAATGCACTCATTTGATTACCCTTAACGGAGTCAAAATTTTACATTTAGCCAATAAGAAAGGAAACCACCTCTAGTCATGATTTTTTTCTTTTTTTTTTTTTTTTTTAGTGCTGGGGATTGAACTCAGGCCCTTGCGCTTGCTAGGCAAGCACTCTAACCACTGAGCTAAATTCCCAACCCCGATTTTTTTCTTTTTTGAAGGCTCAATATTTTCCATGGTTGATGAACTTTTTTAAAGATAATTCTGCAAACAAACTCTAAAAATAATAATGTTAACTTCATTGGAATAGTGAGAAGCCCAGAAAAAAATAGCACAAAATTGTTAGACACAGAATTAAAAAATACTAGTTTAAAATCAGTATTGTTCCTTATAAACTTGTAGCAATAAATTCCCCTTATAATTCATGCACGCAGGGTGTTCAACATGTCCACCTACACTCTATATGCATGGAAAGTCCACTGCAATTAAGCAGATGGATGTTTTCTTAGCTGACAATAAGGCTACAGTCAAGAGTGCACCAGACAACGGTATGACACTAGCAAAAACTTAAACGGCCACAGAAATGAGTTTTAGCTTTTAACTGTTTCAAGTGCAATACTGTAATGAAAATATATGACAATAAGTCCTGCACAGTGGTGTATGCCTGTAACCCCAGCCACTTGGGAGGCTGAAACAGGAGGACCACATCTTTGAGGCTAGCCCCGCCAGCTTAGGAAGATCTGACTCAAAATTAAAGGGATCAAGTGCTGAGGATGTAATACAGAGCTTCTTGGATTCAATATCCCCAACAAACAAATATATCTATTAGAGACCTTTCTATATATTTTTAATCAGATCCTATTATTTACTAGTTCACATCTTAACCCTGAATAATTATTGTTTTATGTATGCTCACATAATGGTCAATGAGAAGACTTTCAGACAATGAATTCCATTTTATATTCACATAAAACAAGAGACCTAAAGTTCAGTTGAGAACAACACTAATAAAACTCAGGGAAGGGTAAAAACTGCCTACACATCTCAGGATAAACCTGTTTTATTGTTTGTTGGATGGTTGGTTTATTTGTTCATTTTCTGTGGTGCTGGGGACAGAACTCAGGCTTTACACATGCTAGGTAAGTGCTTTACCACTGAACTACATCCCCAGCAGGACATGTCTACTTAAAAATATAAAGAGGGAAGTGATACCACAACAGAAAGAATACCACAGGCTGAAGTTAATCTTATAAGATTGCTCACTGAGAAACTTCTCCAAATAACTCAATAGCCACTTGAAAGAGATTTAAATAATCATTCTTATTCTGTATCTACAAATCTGAACCTAATTTTGGGAGTAACACTTTTAAAGATCTAAAAGGCTCACATTCATTTACATGAATATTTAAGAACGACAGGTGAGGAAAATTTCAACCATAGAAATAAATGAAAAAAAATAAACAAAATTGTCTGTAGATTCAATTACATAACAATTTGAAAGTCACAAAAATATACACAATATCAAAATAAAAGTGAGAAGCTAAAAACAAAATCTTCCACATAGATGTCAGGCAAAGTGTTATTACCCTTTAAATATAACCAGGGCACTAATAAATCAGTGTGGAAAGATCAGTATCCTAGTATAAGAACTTCCAAGAGACAAGATCAGATGATTCATGGAAAAAGTAACATTAATTCAAACAGAGCAAGCATCAGTAATTAATGTAAATTAAAACAAGAGTTTATGTCTTGGTTACTAATATTAGATATTGTTTTTAAAAAGTATTAAAGTCAATAATCTCAATTCACCCCTGGTAAATCTGATATGGCTTTTCTGAAAAGCTATTTTGCTATAGGTACAAAGAAGCTTAAAAAGAAATAAATAGTCTCTGATACAGCAATATTAGTCTTGGCGATGGACAGTGGTGCCCAGGTTCACAAATGCTTTTCTTTGCAAACAGTTTGCTTCACAAATGGAAGCATTTGGCGAAACTTCGTTTTTGTTTCCTGACTCTCCATCAGGTGACAAATGGGACCAAGGCCATCTTTCCTACACAAACATGAAATTGGCCATCTTTTCTAGAATTGTGGAATGAATTATGTTCATGAACCAAGGTATCACTGTACTCTCAGTAGATATAAAATGCAAACATTTTTATGGCGTTATTTATGATGACAAAAATTTGGGCACAATCTAAATTGTTCAGCCACATTCACAAAATGGGAACAATCACAATCGAACAGTCATGCATTATAGTTTAAATCCTTATTTTCAAAGAATACTATGATACAAGACTAAGTTCACGAAAAATCTCAGTAAAAAAGCAGAATATGAAATTCTACAAATGGTAGGAAGTCGATTTGTAAAAGAAGTAATAAATTTAATTTACAAATTGTACACAATGTACATACAAAATACACACACCTCTATTTACATGTATTTTTGGATTGTAACTTTCAGTTGACTTCCTGAAAACAACAAAATACAGTGGGAAGTGACTCTGTCACGAGCTTGTAAGAAAACAGCGGCATCTACATCAATGAAAAGCCAAGGACTTTACAGTGTGTTGCATGGTAAAGGGTCCGCAAAGGATCAAGGGGTCTAAGTGGAAAAACAAGAGGAATCAATGAGAAGAAAACTCAGTTTATGATCAAACCATTGTTGTAACTGAATAGTTTCCAGCCACAGGGACTTGAACTGTGAATTCGGTTCAGTTTCCCACATTACATCTTTCACTCCCTTTTTGCTTCTGTAAACAAAGCAACTTCCCCACATATTCTCCTGACTTCTAACCTCCTAAATAATTCTCAGTCATCCTTTAGATAACAAATGTCACTTCTAGGAGCTGCAAACCTACCCAGAACGGGTCAAGTCCCCATTCTGTACAACAGCTTCGCTCTGATACTTCTCTATTGCCCTTTGCACAAAGGTAATTAAGCAGAAGACTCCTTGCCTGATGCTGTCTCCCTCCCCAGACATCAGTTCTGTGAAGAAAGACAGGCAGCACTTCCTGCTTGCCACTGTGTTCCCAAGGCCCAGAAAGAACAACAGTAGGCTGCACAGTACTATGTGCCAGGGATTTTTCTGAACTCTTAAGGTATATTAATTTATTTAAACTCCACAACAATCCATGAGGCAGTTACCAAAATCACCTTCATTTTAAAGAGGAGAAAGCTGAGACACAGAGGCCCAAGACAGGGTTAAGATTCAAACCCAGGCAATCGGGCATCTTGAACATTATCTATGCTTCCTCGTAGGTTCCCTTGAATATCTGAATGACTATTTGAAGAAATCAATGAGAAAAAAACACATTAGCAATAAAATGTGTATTTGCTATAAATTAAGCACCAGCAGAGACATGCCCTGTAACAGCTGTAGCTCATCATTTCATGGTCACCTGACCATAATAGATGCAGAGGCGTCCAGTGTCATAATGGAAACACTAGGAACAAAGCTCCATAGACACCCTCATTAGAAATTCAATTATAATGATATCTTTGGAATAATAGACTATTTGAGACTTTAGATTTCAGTGACAGAAATCCAAAATTAAAAGATTTGGAGTAAAGGCATAAATGGTTTTGCAATACATATATGCATCCACTCTAATTATAACAACTGACCAACCACAAAGCCCACCCCCTCTTGTCTCTCTCTCTCTCTCCCTGTTGTCTCTCTCTCTCTCTCTCTCTCTCTCTCTCTCTCTCTCTCTCTTTGCAAGCTCCTATTTCCTGTTAAAATCAGCTTTAAAAGACTGTCTGTAATTGCAAACAAGTTGTGCAGAATAAACAAGCCATTACTGTAATGAGGATGATTCTTGCTGAGGCTTATTTTTAAAAGCCAAATTATAGACTCCCAGTCTAAATTGTATCTGGTTTTTATGTTACTTGCTTTCAAATTTAGTCCTTATTTGCATTTTGCCTGACCTACTAGTTAGAGCACAAGTTCACAGAGCCCCTTCTGAAGCTGTAATGAGCTTAGGTAATAACCACCACATAATTGTATTCAACTGCATACAAGTGTTTGCTTTTTACTGTTGTGTGTCTGCCTCGAAGATTTTTGAGATGCAATTATGCATTGCAAAATTTGCAAGTTGCCAGCCTTGCTTGGACTATTTTTGCTGTTTCACATTTAAACTGCTTAAGTGCATAAGTGGAGGTATAAAACAGCCAGGTTTTCCAGACTAGAAAATTACTGTTACTTAAATGGCAGAATTTCTGCTCTGTGATTTCTTAGTTCCACGCCTTGCCTCAGCTACATATCTTTTTAACCATCTGTTTCTTTCTGGCGACCAGTGACAGGGAGGCAAGCAACTATATCTGCATGACTATGTGGTTTGACATCTGGTGTCTAAATCCGACCACGTATTTATTGGTGAATTGTTTAACTATGAGATCATATTAGTTACACTTGCAGATCTCTTTTCATTAACATCTCCAACTCTGCTTATGTTAAAATTGCATGCAACTTTTGACAGCAAGTGTATGCATGTTTTCCTTCAGGTTGCAGAGAATTTGGCTATGTGAATATGAACGTTTTTAAATAACGAAAATAAATTACAGAGGAACTGAAATTTTTAGATATGATAGAAGGAGGTGCAGCACACATGGCAATGTGTGTAAGATTTTAAGTGGTCCCAAGACTGTTCCTGTTGAACAAATTCAAACTCTGTTGAAATCATGACATGTATCTATCTTACTGGACAAAAAGACACTACCAACCCACAATGAGTTGGAAATTTATGCTATTCTTCCTGAAAGGAAAGGATTCATCACTGTCTTATCTTTCCCTTGTGACAAAAGGTGTCCATTTGGAAAAAGACTAACTAGGATTAGGGTACAGTAGGCTGTCCCAGAACCTAGTAAAGACCAACACACCAAAGAGTGAAACAAGGGCTTTGGTCTCCTAAGCATTACTCGTGGCATAGTTTACAAATTTAAAAGGCATGACCTTCCTATTAATTTGTTAGCTGATCTCAATATTGACTCCCATGCTTACTTACAAGCACTTGACAATCCAAAGTGATCCAAGAGCAATTCAGCTGGAAGGAGCAATTCTGCACTAAAAATAATGTCAGGAAAGAAGGCACGGCTTTGGTAGTGTCCTTTCAGAGGAGAGACGGGGAATTATCTTTCCTATGAAGGAGACAGAGAATCAACCTGCACACAGGGAGCCTTTGAAAACTCATCCTTCTTTAATCCCTGCTGTTTCTGCTCTCTTAAAGAATTATATCATCATTCTGTGGTCATCATCTGAGAAATCCTACATGGTGCCTGTTTAACAAACTACTTGAGAAATACTAGTTTTCAAGTTCTATGGAAAAAGTATCAAAAAAGACAAACCCAGAGTAAACTAAATGCATATTTGCCAGTGCCTTGGGTTGAAACTAAATTCCCTTTAAACTTGCTTAAAGATATCTGTTATGGTTTAGATCTGAAATGCCCTTCCACATTTTCATGTATTTTGGAAAGTGACTGGATCATGGGGGTACAACACTCATCAGTAGATTTGTAGCTAAATGGGCCGTTCAGAGGTAGAGCCTGTAAGAAGAGTGAATCACGGGCAGCAAGTCCTGAAAGGGTGCTCCTTCCTGGCTCCTCCTTTTTCTCTCTGCTTGCTGGCCACCACAGGTTGAGCACCTTTTCCTCTACCATGCCCCTCTGTCATCCATTTCTGCCTTGAAGCCAGCCAACCATGCACTGAAGCCATGAGTTAGAATAAACCTTTCCTCCTTTGAGTTGTAGGTGTTCGATGTTTTGATCAACATAGTATTCTATTTACCCTGAATGGCCTCTCTCATTTACTCACCCACACCCTTTAAAGAGTAGCGAAATTCCCTCCTCTCTGATTTACCTTCAGATATTCCCCTATCTGTAAAGCCTCCTGAACTCATCTTTGATAAAACACTCCTTTATACTCTGAGATAACTCCATTATACTGTATCTACTTCTACTATTAAGGTCCTTATAAAAGTGTGTAGGTCATTTGCTTACAGGACAAAGCCAGTCACCTACTGTTACAATATGACAATGTAACACACTCAGTAGTACCACTGGCATAGCACAAGAAGCATGTGGTTTCCTCACAAGTCAATGGGTTGGCTAGTATTCTTTTTTTTTTTAATTCATTTACCAAGAATGTGTATTGGTACATTGTATACAGAATGATCACATTTATCATAGTTAATTTATACCTGTACATGATATATCTTGGTTCCCACCCTTCTCCATCCCTCCCTTCCATTCCCCTTCCCTCCTTATTTACAACAGCTTTATGTACATTTTTCCATTTTTCCTTTCTTTTCTTTTTCCCTTCTTCTTTTCCTCTTCCTCCCTCTCTAGTTCTCCTCCCTTTTGAATAATATCTTTCTTTTACATAATATATATTATATCTTTTTGTTTTTATTTACACTTACGGTTTTTCATATTAGAGAAACAATTCAATATGTACTCATCTATGTCAGTTTATTTCACTTAAGAGTATGTTCTCAAACTATATCCATTTACCTATGAATGTCTCAAGTTTATCCTTTTTATGGCAGAGTAGTACTCCACTGTATAGAAAAACCACATCTTCTTTAGCCATGCATTAGTTGCTGGTATATAGCTGCTGTGATAAAAATAGCATGGTACTGGCAAAAAGATAGACCCGAGGATCAATGGAACAGGTCAGAAGATGCTGAAACAACTCCAAACATACTCAAATACCTCATCTTTGACAAAGGAGTCAAACACCCTCATCTGAAGAAAGACAGCTTCTTTAATAAATGGTGCTGGAAAAATTGGCTTCTCACATGCCAAAAGAGTGTGAACCACCAGATGGCTCAGGAAGATGCCCAGCGCCTCTGTCAGGCTGGTGAGGGGAGACTTGGGACAGACGAGTCTTGTTTTAATATGATCCTGGCCACAAGACGCTTTCCTCAGCTGAGAGCTACCATGGAGGCTTTCTCAAGGATGGCTAATTGAGATTTGTTAAGCAGCGTCAGTCACAAGTTTTCCGGCTATATTGAAAGTGGTTTGAAGACCATCTTGCAGTGTGCCTTGAATCGTCCTGCCTTCTTTGCTGAGTGGCTCTACTACTCTATGAAAGGTGCCAGCACAGATGACTCCACCCTGGTCAGAATTCTGGTTTCTCAAAGTGAGACTGACCTTGTACAAATAAAACAGATGTTCACTCAGATGTATCAGAAGACCTTGGGCACAATGATTCCAAATGACACAAGTGGAGATTATTGAAGGTGGCTTCTTGCCTTTGTGGGCCAGTAGGAGGGAATTTTTGAAATGGATGAAGCTATTCATAGCTTGTCCTTCAAAGCAGACTGACCTGCATGCAGCAATATCAACCATCACCTAACCAAAACAGCTCATGGACAGTCAGGGTTAATGTGCTTAGTTTGCACATGTTGTTATTGCCTTAATTCTAATGTTATTTTTTCTTATATGTACAATGAATGTAAAGCCATATCACAATGATGTAGTCATTTTGCAATATTTGTAACGCTTCATTCTCACGACTTTGATTCTAAGCAAGATTTCAAATTGAGTAAAAATCATGGTGATCTAAAAAAAACTGTACTAAACTAAAATCAAAGTGGATCAGAGATCTAAACATTAAAACAGATACACTAAATCTGCTGGGAGATAGATTAGGAAGAACTCCTGAAGACTTAGGAGTAGGCAAAAACTTTATGAACAAAACTCAGACTGCACAGGAAACAACACAAAGAATCAGTGTTTGGGATCATTCTACTAAAAAGCTTTTGCACAGCAAAAGAAACCACCAACAGAGTGGGGCAAAAACCCGCAGAGTAGGAAAAAGTCTTTGCCAGCTGTTCCTCAGACAGAGGTCTGCCACCTAGAATATATAGAGAACTCAGAAAAATCAGACCCCCCAAATTTAAAGACCTAATCCAAAAATGGCCATCTGAAATGAACAGACACTTCTCAGATGAAGAAATGCCAAGTGGCAAGTAAATATATGAAAAAGGGTTCAACATCACTGGTCATTCAATAGGTGGTCTTCCAAGTGTTCCACATGCTGTCCAGATTAGGTAGCAGATGACACAGGGAGGCTCATTTTAAAGCAACAGCACCACAAAGCAATAAGAAAGCAAACAAAATTAATAAACTTTGCTCAAAACTGGCACGTTTCTTCTGCCCATACATAAATAAATGTCCAAAGCAAATTACAAAGTCAAAGTATAAGAATCTGGGTGAGGTGGCACATGCTAACAATCCCAGCACCCTGGAAGGCTGAGGAAGGCTTGCAAGTTCAAATCCAGCCTGAGCAACTTAGCGACTTAGTGATCTTCTGTCTAAAAATAAATACATAAATATATATATATGAAATAAAGAACTGGGGACGTAGTATAGTGTGAAGGCCTAGGTTTAATCCTCAGTACTGGAAAACAAAAAGGCATAAGAAATTAGCATTTCATCCACAAACAAACCATAACAGAGATGGCTATTCAATCTATCGTAATGTCTGCTACAGCAAATAGCACATATTTAATAGAGATTTGTTGGAATAATGAACAAATAAAACCAAAAACATTCAAAATCAATCCAAATTTTGTGAAAATAAAATATACCTTTTCAGAAATCACAGTGTTCAAATTGCTCTGTATTAAGCCTTGAATTACCCATTTAATGCCATTTGGATTTAGGAGCTTATATTCATTCCCTCTTGTTGCTAAAATAAATTACTGCTGAATTTAGCAGTTTAAAAACAAGAAATGTATTATCTTATAGTACAGCTGCGAATGTCAGAAGTCTAACTGGGCCTCACTGGGTCAGAATCAAAGTGCTGTCAGGAATAGATTTCTTCTGAAGACTCTACAAGAAAATCTATTTTCTTAAATTTCTTCAGCTTCTAAGTGTCGCCCACACTCCTTGGTTCGTGGTCTCCTTCCATGATCAAAGTAAGTATGGCCAATCTTTCTCCTATCACCTCACTCTCTCTTCTGCCTTCCTGCATTTAAAACACCCTTCTGATCACAGCAGGTCCACCCAGTGAATCCAGGGTACGATCTCTATTTTAAATTCAGCTAATTAACAGCCTTCATTCTGTCTAGAAACACAATGCACTTTGCCATGTAACCTAGTATCTCCCCAGGTTCTGTGAAGTGGAACAGGGACAATTTAAGGCAAAAGCGACTTATGGTCTGCAACGAATTCCGACAGAAAAGCAGAGTCAGGACACAGTTTAGTTTTAGTCTTATGACTAATCAGAAATCACAAACTGGATGAATCTCCTAAAATTTCAAGTATTTCTGGTGAAATGAGAAGGCTGTCCTGGCTGATCTTTAGGGCACTTCCAATTCAAATCCTCTTGTTACTGTAGTAAACATACAAGCCTTAGAATTGGAAATTCTTGAATCCTGGTACTTTTTAAAAATTATTTCATTTATGAGGCCAAACTGGATGAAGCTTATTTTTAAATACTTTTGTAAAACTTCATCTCTATAAAAACAATCTAAGGAGAATAGTAACGTTTTTTCTAAAACACTTTCGATTGTGTCCTTTAGTTTTGCAAAAGTTCACAGAGGAACAACTTTCAAGTTACTATTGTGTCTGAAACTCAGTTTTCCTGATATTGTCAAATATCACAATCAACAGGAGAAATGATGTTTGATGTGCTTTATGTACGATGATTCAGATTAATGTGTCTTTTGCTACCCAAGGTCAGTTAGAGTGTCCAGCTCCGGTGAAACCCTTTATGTAATCTGCAGGCCTTCCGCACTCTGATTATACCCACCTCAGTCGCTCTCATCAAGTTCCCTGACCACCACCACTATCCTCTGAATTCTCGAAGTCCTTGTTCCATTGATTATTACTTCAAGTATCTTCAAACTCACCTTTCCTTTAACTTCTGGTCTCAACAAATTCTGCCTCAGTTTGCAATTGTTAGAAGCAGACCCTTAGATAAGGAAGGAGTCAAGTACCATCCCTTTAATCCCAGGAAATAGGCAAGGAAGTAGTATGGTAGGGAGATGGAAGGAAGAGGATAAAGGGGGTGTTACGAAGCAAATTTCCCTAGTGTGCTAGCACCTAAGCTGTCTCCTCTCAGGGTACTCTGGAAGTTACCCCAATGCTTGCAGTGACATGGTAAGGGCTCAGGGGACACAAAAGGAATACCGTCACATCTACTATTTCCACTTGCAAACTCACTTATGTTCACTGTTAGTGTCTGTCCCCTCTCCTTCCATCCACTGTTTGTTTGTATGTGTTCTTATCTCCTCCCCCGCAGAGACTGGACTCTACTGTATGAAATTGCAAACTCAAGGAAGACTTTCATTTCCATGGGAAGCCTCCCAGACTTCTCTGCTGATGGTGGCCAGTTCCCAGCATTACTTCACACCCAAGACCAGGTGTGGTCAGTCTCAGTTTATTTGTGGGCTTATCTCCCTGCTTAACCTGAATGAATGATAAAGAATTTCCATGGGAGGGTTATGCAGCTTCCAACTTCAGGACTGGAAAAGACCTGGTGAAAACAAGCTTTCATTCATCTAGCAATCACTGGGCTACCACAAGCACAAAACTGCAGCCCTGAAGAGACACAGACTACCTCAAGGAGCTTTTGACTGGAAAGAAAACACGAATGCAAACAGTTTGAAGCCAGGTGTGGCGCTATTCATTTTATACACAAGCACGGTTACATTGCTACTGTAGGACTTCAAGACAAGGAAAGAACTTCTATCCAGAAGTTTCGACTTTCCCAAATTGTAGATTATTTAGACTTTTCCAATATTGCCAAGCAGCCCAAAGTCTCTTCTTTTGGAGAAAATGTCTTTAATCAGGAAAAACAGCTCAAACCACTGATGTTTATGGTTACCCCCTAAAGCTCACTTTACAAAACCAAGCCCAGGCCCCTTATTTATTTCCATCAGTGTGATTTTATCACAATAGCAAACCATTTACTCATCTGCTCATTAAGCATTTCTTGAGAGTTTACAATGCAAAAATAAAGTGTGCCAAGAGATGAATCATTGGAGCAACAGTAGCTTAAGCTTTCACATTTACATCTCCAAAAAGTAGACTTTTTTCACCATTAACAATTTTGGCTATATTCCTTAAATAGAAGTTTGTACCTTAACATCACTTTTTTAGCACTCTTCATTTTCACTCAAGAAATTCATTTTTATTATTTTACTTGCAGCTTGGTATTTCAGTAACTCTGTAGTATTCAGAATATTTAGTTTAATTTTAGATGAACAAAAATGGAGGAGGGGAGTAATATCTAAAGAAAGGGGAGAAAAGTCATCACAAGTGGAAACATAAACAACCTACATTTAAAACTGAAGCATTTCTAAGTATTTCTTGGAAGTATTTCTCACAAGTATTTCTAAGTACCAACTTTAAAAGAAACAAAATCAATTTTCTAAAAATGCCTGAATGGGCTAAAGAGTACTTTAAAATACTGGAGGTCAGAAAAGTAAATACATCTTCAAAATCCAATAAACACAAAGAAATTATTGGGAAAGGGAAGAAAGTGTACAAATGGGAAAGGGAACAAGGGAGGAGGAGGAGGAAAGGAACAGAGGGACAAGGGAAATAAGAAATGGAAGGAAGAAATGGAAACAAAGCTTTTGTAAATAGGGAGGGAGGAGGGGGTGAGGGGAGGGGAACGGGAAAAAAAGAAGCAACAAGGTATATCATCTACAGGTACAAATCCCCAATGATGAATGTTATCAATAATGTATATCGAAAATGTACCATTAAAATAAAATTAAAAAAAAAAAACACAAAGAAATACCGTGTGGCATCAAACAACATGGCTGGAGGAGGAGAGTTCCTACACCTAACAGCAATTATTAACGTTTATACCTCAGGACGGTCACGCTCTGCATTTAAACAGCCTCAGTCAAGGGGAAGAAGGACTGAAATGTTACTTTTCTCTGCAGCATTTTTTGATTTCTTATTTGTCTGGAACAATCTGAAATGCTACAGCTCCTGTAACGCCTGTGAGCTGAGTTATTAAATAAATGGCTGTAGCCCTGGCAGTAGTGGGCCGTGAAGCGCAGCTCTCGGCACGCACGACGCAAATCCAGCTGGATGGATGAGCTGGCGCGGGACACCCTCATGCGGACGTTTGTTAGCCTCGCTTTACAGCTGTCAAAAAGGATATCTGTTATTCAGCTCCGGCCCAGGCTCGCAGAAAGGATTCTAAGGTGACTGATGGTAAAACATGGGGATTTATTGGAGAACAAAGCAAACCTATTTGAAAAGATGACAAACCAAACCGAGAAAAATCATCACACTCTTGGAGGATTAAAATGTAATAATAAAAATAATAATTCTGCAGAGTAGAGTTGGACAAAGGGATACACACTTAATCTTTTCTAAAATTGTTCTGTGACCAGGCACTCCGCTAGTCCCCAAACCGTGCATTTGACCTGCTTTTCCACCTGTGGACTCTGTCCCTGGGAGCTCTTCACTTGTATGCATTATGGTCCTCAGGTAGTCTGTGTTCTTCAGTGCTCAGGGGAATGGGGGCACTTCATAGTTGCTCACATGTACATCCCAGATAATTCGGGAGCCTTGAGGAAAGGGGGTGAAGACCTTGGGAACAGAAGCCCACAGAACTGAATGACACTTGGCAGCCCATTAACACTCCTCCCTCCTTGGATGACTACACAATTTTTACCTCCACTTAAAATCCATCTCTTAGTTGTCTGGTTTTCTTAACATTTGTGTCTCTCTTGCCCTGCTCCAATTACAATTTTTACTACAGTTAAGAAACGTTTCCTTACTTCTCCAGCTCAGTGCTGGAAAATTCTATGTTGACTGGCTTTTGATAAGTAGTTGTTTAAAACCTTGAATAAATAGTTGTTCAAAGCTGATAAAACTATAGTGGTCCCAGACTGGCAATCCACATACCATAGTTCCTCATCTCCCAGAAAGCCATCGTGCCTCAAAGACTTTATTTACACTGTCAATTATGAAAGAAGAGTTCTCCATCTTCTGGTGAGTTCAATGTCAACTCCCATATTCCTGTTGGCAGAAAGAATCTTAGCAACAGCTTAGAATTCCTTAGTCATTCCCAACTATTTCTGTACTCAGAGGTATTTAGATTCCTATTTGGATTCACCTTCAACAGGTATTTTGATAACATATTCATAGTCTTCTTAAGGAAATTTTTGTACATCAGGGAGGGAGGAACGTCTTTAAAAATAAGGAGGCTTATAGCATTTTCAGCACAATGTTGCCTGAACAGCGAATGACCTGAAATATCTCCACATGGTTCACATGCGACCTTTAACAAGACATTTCTCAAGAAAACGGCACCCCCAAAACACATATATGTGTGAGGACACACACACTACTCACACACAAAACACTGTTTTTAATAGCCAAGGGCACTTTGGCACAATGTGGGGCGGTGGTTGTCAACATAAACAGATGGTCAAAGAAGTGGGCAAACACGTCGTGTGAACTAGTTCCATAAATGAAGTTTTTTTTATTTCATTCTAAATGCCATACTTACTTAACCAGCTTTCAGACAAGATGATACATGTAGCCAGTTGGAAAGAGTTCCCTGCCAGGCTTCTGTGTTTTTATGACAAAATTAAAAGTCCACAGATGGAATAACTCAAAGCTAATTCTTACAGAGTTTGTTTAGTTAGAATGGGGAGAAAAAAAAGAATACCATATTGCTTCAAATTAAAGCCACATCTACAAATTGAGAGACTTTTAATTGGTGAGGAAAGGCATAGGAACAGCTTTTTTAAAAAATAACACGTCTGTTTTTTAAATGAGTGGAATTATTTATCCATTAAAATAGCAACTTCCCCCAAATAGTTTGAGGATCATCTAGGAAATTCCCAATTCTGAACTCCCAAACATCTCAGCCTCCTTTCAAATAGTGCTTTGCAAATACCAATGTTTGCCACTCAGTTACTTGTCTGGATATACAATCTTCCCATCACATTGTTACTAGTTGTTAAGTTTCAAAACTCAAAATAAAGATTCCTGCATGTGAATTATGGGAAGAAAGGGGCTATATGAGAGGACATGGAGAGGAGAGCAGCTGGTTTGGCATTGTATGTGCTGTGAAAGATCCGTGACTTTGTTTGAATATTTCACGGGTTTCTTTAGTGAGGAAATGAAATAGAACTGATGTTTTGTCAAACATGGCCGCCCACGTATAAAGCATGAAACGAATGGAATATTGACTACTGAAGGGAAAAAATATAAAATGGAAGAACCCAAAGTGAAGGAAAAATCTCTTACATTAGCCATGTCAAATGGAATACGCTACTCAATCTTTCAATTAAAAAACAAAGTCAGGCACATAAGATTCAGTTACAAATATTAAACCCTATGAAGAAATTTTACGTACAGCCTTTTCAGTGTTCAGCCTTTGAACACACAAAAGTGTTCAAAAATTTTAAAAAGATGAGACAGTTAATATTATAAAATATGAGATCAAATGTTTTTCTTTTCACAATTAGTTGATTTGACCTGACATAATTAAAGTTCGTTTAGGTGAATCTCAGTGTCTATGTTATATATAGAAAATAAATTTATACAGCAGCTTCAGTTTCTCTTCTAGAATATATGTACTTATTTCCACAAAAGACATTTTTCCCTGTCATTGTTGGCAGGGGGAGAAGGAGTAGTTTTTAGCGTAAAACTATATACAACACTTGCTAGGAAACAGCTAGTCTTGCAGAATTTTATTCGCTCCCCTAGATTCGGGAAGCCTGAGTACCTGCTAAGCTACACATAAATGAAGATCCTAAAGAAATCAAGATTCCTCTTCTCCTCTCCCCAGGACCCGGCGATTAAAGCCAGCACCCAGGGCTTCCAGAGTGCACCACCCCCACAGAGATCTGAGGAAGAAGTTCAGAATTTCAGAAGTTCAGCCTCCCTCATGAACGCTTCACTTGAGATTTCAGTTTCTTTAGGAGGAAACTGCCCTGTTACCTATTTGCTGTGATACTTGTGATTATCTTTTACTTTAGGCCTTCTTTCCATGGACTTCAGTTGTTTCCTGTACGCTACTCACTTTAAGAATCCCAGGCAGGGTCACTGTAGCTGTTTACTCAACCTATTTTATTTTTATTTTTTAATTTTATTTTAATGGTACATTTTAGATGTACATAGTGATAACATTCATCACAGGGGACTTGTACCTGTACATGACATATCTTGTTGCTTCTTTTTTCCCGTTCCTCTCCCCTCACCCCCTCCTCCCTCCGTATTTACAAAAGCTTTGTTTCCATTTTTTCTTTCCATTTCTTATTTCTCTTGTTAAAAACCTCTTGCATTAGGAAAGGGTTGTTCCTCCAGTCTCTACTTACTGTTTGAAGAAATCACTACAACATTAACTTAAAATTAGCATTTATCTTAATGCAATATGGACGCCATCCAAACAAATTACAATATTTCACTTCCCATTTGAAAAGTGTTCTGCAGACTGCCGTGTACCGGAAGAGCTTTCAGATAGTTACAGAATCATCAGGGCTTTAAATAGGAAGCACAAGCCATCTCTGTTTTACTGCTGTGTTTCTTTTCCACTCTCTCTCTCTTTTTTTTTTCATTTTAGTGGTACATTTTAGATATACATAATATTAACATTCATCATAGGGAATTTGTGCCTGTACAGGATATATATTGTTGCTTATTTTTTTCCCTTTTCCTGCCCCTCCCTTCAATCCCTCTCCCCCTCCTTATTTACAAAAGTTTTGTTTCCAAATTTTTCCTTTTATTCTTTTTTTCTTGTCTCGTCTTTCTTTTCCCCTCCCCCTCCCTTGTTCTCCTTTCTATTTGTACAATTTCTTCTCTTTCCCTAATATATATTATACACTTTGGTCCTTATTTACACTTTTGGTTTCTCACACCAGAGAAACAATGTGGTATTTAAACATGTGTGTCCAATTTATTTCACTTAAGAGTATGGTCTCAAGGTGCATCCATTTACCTAGAAATGTTACAAGTTTATCTTTCTTTATGGCATACAAGGAGAAAGCAGGGGAGAGGGTTGATGTTATATAATGCCCCCTAACAACCATCTTGAGAGGTGACATTTTACAGCTATTAATTTTCTCCACATAGAGAGCACTTGCATGTTGCTTGAGACGTTGCTAGAATCTTTACAGCTGCTGTCATGGGCTCCAAATTCTATGTTCAGAAGGGAAAATGCTACAGTCACAGACCAAGATTTAGATGCCAGAAAAATCCTTCTCTTTATTGTGTCTAAATAATTCTACTTAAGGCATTCTAGAATAAAGATATATCACTGTTTCCTCCATTGAGAACAAGGACTAGTAGAAGCTCAACAAATACGTATTGAATCTTTAATTAGATGAATAAATCCAAAACATTTTATAATATTATAATAAGAAACATAGTTCAAGCTATATATAGTGGTGCACACCTATAATTCCAGCACTCTGGAAAGATGTAAGGATTACAAGTTTAAGTCCAGCCTGGGCAATTTAGTGACTTAGCAAGACCTAGTCTCAAATAAAAAGAAATAATTATAATAATAAATAAAAAGGGCTAGTGCAAAGGCGCTGGGTTCAATCCCCAGTACCACCAAAAAGTAATTATAAACAATTATAACATATTGACTCTCAGATTTTTTAAGGTAAAGTGGGTAACAAATTATTTAGCTTCTGTCCATATAGAGTCACTATTGGCTGCAGCTATTGAGAAGCATTTTATTATTCTCCCCCACATATAAATGCACCCATTAGAAGGATGAAGGAAATGCTCATTAGTCAACCTGAATACTAAAAGTGGTGGAGGTTAGCACACTCAAAGCCTGACCTTTCCAAACATTTTGTTTCTTTAAAAAAAAAAAAAAAAAAGACAACACTTCCCTCCCTCCCTAATCTTCATTCTTTGATCCTCTGGTTAATTGGGGGAACAATCTCTCTTTTAACTTTGCCAGATATTGCAGGGAGTTTCAGTAAATGCCACCATAAATTGAAAGCTACATTGAGATGGTGGACATGATTCCTTCCTCCTCTGATCACACATAACGAACTTAGTCACTGCTCTGTGCTTCGCCTATTAGTCAAGTTGATAAGGGGAGGTAGAAAAAGACTCATTTAAACATTCTCACCCTTTGGCCTGACCAGGACCTTAATTGCACCATGAATACACAACGGAAATGTTTTAATACCTTAAAAATAAACATTTATGCTACTGTTCTGACTGCACTGTGCCCTCGTTATCCCTGCATTTAACACCATAGAAATGGTGAGCTGGGCCTACAGGGGAAGTGAAGGAAAAGCCAAGAGGTCTGCGACTGCTAATCTCATTCACCCAAAGGACAATCCCTGCCCCCAACAGTGAGCGCTTGTGATTCTAGCTAAGTCATTTAATTTCTCTAATCCCTGGTTTTGTTCCTAAAATTGGGATATATCTAGCTTAGAATCTCTTTAAGGATTAATCCAAAAACATAAAATGACTTCATTTAGATACGTCTAAATATTTTCATTCAGATGCTTTATGTGAAATATGTGGTAATATTGCAAGCATATCAGCAGATGAGTCCGAACAAATATATTTTAAAAAAGAATCTTATACTGGCCACAGACTGAAGTGGAAAGAAAGACTTACACACTAACTGGAAGCCCTCATGTTAGTGTAAAATTTGTGTCATAAATTTAGCCCACTTCTTCTTCTTTCAAAAGCAGGCAAAATAGGAGGACACAAGAACAGCAGCAGGCTACACAGCTGCAAATCAGCAGCACAAGGTCAGGAACTAATAAACTAGGAGACTGTGAACCAAGAAACTTAACCATAATGTGCCCCTGGAGTAAAATTCCTCCTTAATGGGAACTACCTTATGGTCTCCCGGTCTCCTTCCTGTTCACTGCAGTCAATCATGACCACACTGTGTGTGTGTGTGTGTGTGTGTGTGTGTGTGTGTGTGTGTGTGATTTGTAATTTCTTCTTTGAACTTTCTGAGGAGCAAAGGAAAATCTCTCAGAACTCACTTTTAACTTTCTGATCCAAACCCGAGGGGCAAGAGCGGTGGGTCCCCCTGCAGCTGCCTGGTGGCAGCCTGGCTTAGACTCGGGGCACAGGTGACGTGGCAGGGAAATTGCAGATACATGTAGAATGTGACACCTCCACCTTCACCGTTACAGGTGTGCACACTGAGGGCCGAGGGGCAGAGAAGCTGCGGCAGTGTGGCTATTCTAAGGGCTCCGACGCAGGCACACAGAAGGTTACTTAAACTATGAAGTTGTGAAGTCATAAAATATTTTTCACTTTCAGAGAACCCACATGTGCTCTGTATATATCTCCTTGTCATATTTCTAATTTCTTTTATGAGTATAACACACTTCATTTTTTAAAAGGTAATGTAGAAATTTTTTTTCTTTTATTTCTTCACTCAAAGCCACAAACCCCATTCTTTCCCTCACAAAAATTTAACCTAAAGGAACATACACAAATTCAAAAACACCATAAAATACTCTTGTCATCTCCTACAGGGAAATACTCTGCTCCTGATGTTTCTTTTGCCCTCTGTTCCTGCTCGATACAGAACCCAAACAGATAAAGCAACATTTTCTTACTTGCCTTAGGAAGTATTTTATCAAGGCATCACCAGAATCTGCTTTTATTCTTCTGGTCCAACCAAAAGGCTCTGAAGAGCCACATCACCGTGCAGCCAAACAAAGAATAGTTTAAAAAAAAAAACTAAAAAAAATGGTTTTATAATCATATTTTGAAAAAACACTGTGTGTATATCTGTACCTTTGAACATTAACTTCCTCAAATACAGCTTTAGAAAGAATGTAGTTAGTAAGTAATAAAACATAAATGTACTTCTCAGTATGTACTCTTGGATCACTTCCTTTAAAATTGCTCTACTAGATCTTATTTTTCAAATTCAGAGTTCAGGCATGGAAAAGGTGGCTTAGCACCTTCCCAACATCAAACTGCAGCACTCCCCATGTACTTATTATAGACAACTGCTATTTCTCACCCAATAATGACTCTACAGAATGTAAGTGTCAACGCCAACGTCCTGTGGTCTTTAAACCATACTGTATCACAAGCCTTCGACTTTGAATGAGCAAATCACATATTTTATGAGACCCTTTCAATGGTTTCCACTTGGGTTTAGAGTAAGACCCTGATGCTTGCTTTGCCGGGACCACCAGGACACCAAGACCAAACTCCTCCTCCTGTCCCTCCAACCACGACTGTTGGTCTTGCTCTCCAGGCTCCAGTCCCACCGCCAGTTTTCAGTCTGGGAATTCACCAAAGTCTCTCCTACCTTCAGGTCTTCACAAATGATTCTTTCTCTTCCTGGAATATTTTGTCTTTCATTCTTTGCATGGAAGTGTCAAGATCCTTCACACGCTAGTATAAGCGTCAAATCAAACAGGGCTTTCCTGGCCTTCTCATCTAAAGCAGATCCCCATCCTCACAACCAACAGTTATTCTCTTTTGCAACATCAAACTTCAATTTCATAGCACTCATAGAATGTGTGTGTGTGTGTGTGTGTGTGTGTGTGTGTGAGAGAGAGAGAGAGAGAGATGTGTCTTCATTTAATTTTAATGATACTTAATTTGGGGTATTGCTGTTATTATAAGTTTCTATGGCATACTATGATACACATAGTATGCAGCACTGCACACAGCACACAGTAAGCAGTCAATAAATGTTTATTGGATGAAGAGAAGCTCTCCATGACCTGTGATTTTCTTTAAGTCATCTGACCCACCTCTCCAGATGTTTGAGGATGGCTGTCGTTTGAATGATTCTGTGGGCCTAGTATCAAATTATCAAAAGGAACATTTGAAAATATCTACTAACTAAACTAGGAACACTCACATTTGTGAAGAAGAATCTTAAATTTAACATCTGTATCATGATGTGTTTCACCAAATCACACAACTAATGAATATTATTTATGAGAAAAAAAATCAATCAAAAGATAAAACATACCCCCCACCCCTAAAGCAATATGAACTAATCAAAAAGTTTCTTTCTCTTTTCTTTTCCTTTCTCTCCTTTCCTTTCCTTCCTTTCTTCTTTTTGCAACTGGAGATTGAACCCAGTGCACTTTACCACTGAGCTACACCCCTAGTCCTTTTGATTTTGAGACAAGGTCTCCTTAAGTTTTCCAGGCCTCGAATTTGCAATCCTCCTGCCTAAGCCTCCCACAGGTAGTTAGGATCACAGGTGTGCACCACCACTCACGGTCGAAACTTTCTTTTATAGACACTCGATGCCTGGTAAAAACTACACATACACAAATACATATATACATTCATGAATATTCATATTTCATAATTATAAACAAGATTTTTTAAAGTTCTATCTTTGAGGCAACAACCTAATTTCTTACTTGAAAACAGAAATTTAAATAACTATTTAAGAGTTCGATCCCCAGCACAAAAAAAAACAAAAACAAAAACAAAAGTAATTACGTAAGGCACATGCAATAATGGGCCTTACAGACAGGCCCCACCACAAATAGCAAAAAATATCAGAATACCAGGTAGACTTAGTGGAAGACTTCCTGATGCCATGTGTACTAAGTTTTATCTAAAATAAAATTGTAATCTCTTGTCTTTGCGACCTTTATGGAAAATAAAAGCACTGCCTGCCCATATGACTTTCTGAGCTTTTGTAAATTTCCTGAGTGCTACTAAACTTGCGGTGTTGCTGACATAACATTATAGGGTATATGGGCATGTGATAGTTAATTTTGTATCTCAACTTGGCTGGGCCGTCATACCCAATTCTTTGGTCAAACATTATGCTCAATGTTTCCATGGAGGTATTTTTGGATGAGATTACCATTTAAATAGGTGGGCTCTGAAGAAAGCAGTTTCCCCTCCATGGTGTTGGTGGGCCTCAGGCCATCCGCTGAAGGCCTGAAAACAGGACCAGACTGACCTCCGCAGAAAGAAGAGCTCCTGCGTGCAGAGTCCTGAGTCTCCAGGGCGCTGGCCACTCCCGTCAGATTCTGCACCCAGCGTGCTTCCGCAACTGTGTGAGTCAGTGTCCTAAAATAAAGCTTTCTGTATCTCCATGTGCATCCTTCAGAGAACCCTGGCTAATACATACACACACACATACAAACTGATCTATGAATATCTCTTTTAGATTTATTTCTATAACTGACTTTTAGACATTATTTACTAATCATATAGTGTTATTCAACGTCACAAAGACATGAGGCCAAAACCTCTAGTAAAACTATGTGTTCTTATTTATGAGACCTATTGGTGGAAATAAGACTTGGTCATCTGATTCCTTTTTTATTTTAATGTATCAGTTATCAACACATAGAGACTGAGTGCCTCCAAATGGCTCCAGAACCCTATAAGAAAAGACTCCACAAAACGAGAACAAAGTAGTTCTGCAGTGAGAACATTTTCTTTCCAGTAAGCACCCCGATTTGTTGTTGTAGAACAAGCAGCTGGAATTAAGAGAAAGAACAGTACTAGCACCCAGTGAGAGCCTCAGACATCGTTTCTGTCGTCAGGCAAAACGCCTTTGGCTCAATTTATGTGAACTCACATTACGTTAGATGTATATAGAGGAGCACGAGAAAAATATGAGAGGAATAACAGTGGAGCTGGGTTTTTACAGTGGTCACCTCTGAAAAAGCTCCATGCACAGTCTATTGAACACTGTGGCCAGAACTCCCAGCTCCAAGGTCTCCATGGCACACATGGTTTCTCAGGAGAAAAATGATAACAGCTGAAAACCGCATGGATTTTTATTGTTAATGGGGGTAAGGAAAAGAACAGACTTACATACCAAGAATAATGAAAACATTCTCATTTTTTACAGTGAAAATTACAGATAAAACAAACTGCCTACTTCAGGTATAATTTTTGTTGAAATAAGGTGGTTTAGGATTTGAGGACACAGGAAGGAGACCCGCTTCATAACACACAACTCTCTGCATCTGTGACTTCCAAGCCTACTTGATAAACTTCAGCTGCCCTTATCCAGGGACCAGAAAGGCATGGTGACTAGAAACGTCCCTTAATGCCTCATGATGCACATACTGAAACATCTCTGGTTATTATTTTCTACTATGGTAGAAACGTATTAGCTAAGAATATTATGTAGTTGGCACATAAGTTATTTGTCAAAAAGCACTTACAATGACTATGTCTAAGACAAGAATTCCCATTGCCATAGGGATATTTCAGGATGCTCCTCTTTCTTTAAAGTGACCGTAGTCCAGAATTTGAGATGTAGAATTTGCAGCCAGAAATAAACAGCGAATTGTTCCAGCAGGCTCTATAAGGGCAGCCTGTGACTTCTCAGATACTCACAGGTTCATCTGCTGGGAATTACGTGTGTCAAGAAGAAATGATTTTCCCTTTCTTTCAAGAAGAATCTATTTATCATAATAGAACCAGAATCATTCTGTTTGTCTAAATATTCCTCATCTGCTAAGAAAGAAAGAGAAGGGAAGGAGGGAAGGAGGAAAGAAGGAAGGAAGAAAGGAAGGAAGGAAGGAAGGAAGGAAGGAGGGAGAGAGAAAGAGAAAGAAAAAAGAAAGAGAGAGACAGAAAGAAAGAGAAAGGAAGGAAGGAAGGAAGGAAGGAAGGAAGGAAGGAAGGAGGGAAGGAAGGAAGGAAGGAGGGAATTTCCTTCAGTGCATTGTGATTATCATGCAGTGTTTGTACTGGGACGAGAGTCCATTTCAGCTCTTTTGTCTCTGAGTTCCTAGATACCTTCTGCCTTTATCCAAATTATCATACACATTGTTCGCTTGGCGACTAATGTGATTTCTACTTATTTAGCATTCACAGATGTTTTACACCATCTTTGTTAATGTGCATCTTGATTTATGTCATACTTGATGTTTCAAATGTGGGCGGTAACTGCTAAATGAGTGGATGGATCCAGCTGCAGCTCACTCATGTTAGTTTTGCTCTGAAAGCTGTCTGGAGTTTTTAAATACAATCATTTCCATTGCTTCCATGTAGCCACGGCCCATGGAACAACCTTTATATTCCCTAAAGATAGCGACTTATCTC
>PVJO010020200.1:0-32563 GCA_004026905.1 Hystrix cristata | reverse complement strand
AAAAAAGTAGAAAATGTGAAATACACATGTAATTGTCACTATTCAAACTATAAATATAAAAAGTGAAGATATAAATTAGGATGAGCGAATATGAAAATTGTGTAAAATTTTAAATGCCTGGAATGTTTTAAAGATAAATAATAGAACACTATTTGAAGTCTTATTCTATGATGTGTGTGTTAGTAAAGGTTGTAATGAAAAATGTCAAATGACTTGAATTTTTCTTTCTTGTTAAAAGCTTTTTCAAGTGGAAAGTTGTCTTACATTGTGTCAAAAGAATAAGCTGTCAGATTTCTAATGTTTAATGCATTCTGAGAATAACTGCCATGTACTATACTAATTTGACCTTTTCAGAGCTTTGAATTTGATTGGCCGGACACTTCTCTCCTATTTAAAACTCAAACCCCTGTTGGGAAGAGCTAGAATGACCATCTGTTGAAATTCAGAATACTAAAAAGGTTAAAGTACACAATCACATGCTTTCCAGTGTATTTTATAATTACATTTGCAGTATTATTTCTTAAAAAAAATTATGAAACTCTGAGATGATGACATGAATTCAATTTTCAATATTCAGAAAAGAAAAAGTTAAATGAATACGCTTTACTCCTAGGTGTTAACATATATTGAAGGGCTATATAAAAATGTTCCTTTCTTTTGCTTGGACATCAGGGATAATTCTATACATGGCCACTGGAGAACAATAGTATGTTTTAGTCCAGCTCAGTATTGTTATAATAAACACAAGCGTGACTGTGATTAAAAAAAACAAAGTTTGTTCTTCATTATTAATCGTGGGAATTATTCATGCTTTAAGTATAATCTAATATATTTAGAGTTATAATATTCTGGAGATTTAGTGTAGGGTAAATTAGAGCATTAGAAGTGATATCAGGGGGTGGGGAAAAAAAGAAGTGATATCACAGGAAATATTTACATTTATTCAAAAACATTAAAGTTGATTTTTGATAGTATTATGCAACCAAGTATATGAATACAATATATAATTTTGATCTTTTATGTAGTATTTAGAATGGTATGTCATTAACATAATCAAGTGCATGTCATAAAAGTTTTGATATGTATAAGTTATTGATAGTGCATATCTGAAAATGATGGTGAGTATAACTTTTTTCTATAGAGTTGGCATAAAGAAAAATATCATTCAATAATTTAATCATTATAGATACATTTGACGCTATTAAATGTAAAGCCAAATGATTCATTTTATCATTCATTGAGATGTATTGGTATGTCTCTTCTCACTCTAGCTGCAAGACTACTGCAATCATGTGAAATAACTGGGCCATGCTTGAACTATTAGAAACAATTCAATTAGCTGTATTATAATTCCTTTTCATGATCTCTTTAGTGAAGTAGGCAGCTTAAATTGTCATTTAATCATTTGTGCCTGATTCTACAACATAAAATTTCCAAGAAATACCCTCTAGCTATATACTAAGTTTCATCTCTTTTTATATATTTCCAGGGGTAATTTTCCAAAATACGTTTGCAAAGTGGGAAAAATAATTATCTGTGAAAGAAAAACTAAGTTTTGCTAACTGTACGGTGCAATAATGACAATAAAAATTAAAGTTTAGGACATACTTAAAAATATCATACACTTTAACTATTTTATTCTTGTAAAGAAAGTAAATAATTTACAATTATAAAATACAATAATATATTGCATTATTTTAAAAACGTATAGTTCACGTGTATCTTACCGTATTTTCAAAATAATGGCACTGTATATTCAATAACTTTCTAGTGCATTCATAAGTACAATTCTTTGAAGAACTGCCACAAAATAATCAAGATCCAATAAACTGATTAAAGAAAAATGTTTTTTCATGTGTTTCATTTTCTAAATTTAAAAAAAAATATTGGGGTAACATTTAAAATTTTAAAACTTCAATTTCTAAAACTATTTTATATATAAACAATGCCTAGAATGTATTTTATACAGTTTACCAAAATAAGATATGAGAATTGGATTAAAAATGTTCAATAATTAAACATTACCATTAGTGGTCATCAAGAGTTAAACTTCAATTAACATTTAATAAACGTGTAATAGAAAATTATTATTAAGAAACATCTTTCCAACTGTTTCATCTGTTAGAAATTTGTATTCTTCATGTTAAAATAACTGCTGTTTTCTGTTATTATTAGCTATTCTTATGATTTTAATCCTCATATGCATATATAGTCTGGCCTATAATGTGTTACTGGGGCCATCAAAGGTACCTAACATACTATGAAGATATCCAGGCACAATTTCATAAGCTTTACAACAGTTTTCTTCACAAGTTGCTACCCTGAGAAATGAATTATTAGGTTTCAGTCACTGTAACAAATGAATGAGATAATAAACTTGCAAACGAAAAAGGCCTTTGGCCATTTTTGTCCTTAACTGATTGGTAGTTTTAGGACTATAGTACTGCATAATGGAAGTAGCATGTAGCAGAGCAAATCCTTTCAATTTATGTCCAAGAAAGAAGAGAGAGACCAAGGAAGAGACCAAGGTCCCACAATCCACCTCGAAAGGGCATGACCCAAACCAGGACCTGAAGACCTTCCAAATGGCTTTAGATCCTAAAGGATCTCTCCACCATTTTTGGCAATTTTCTTAGAAGCAAATCTAACATACAGCCTTTCAGGGGACATTTAAGTTCCAAATTATACCTTTAATGTTCTAAGAGTTAAAAGGATAGGAATTTTTATTTGCTTTTTTGAACTGTTGTGCCCCTAGCACTTAGAATGGTATGCAGCAAGTGAAAGACATGAAGCAAATGTTTTCTTCCCAAAAAATTAATCTGAAAGAAAAAAAGGATAGATTAATTAAGTTGATTTATAATAAATAGATGATTAAAAATGTGACTTCAAGAAATGCCAAGAATTATTAATAGCTTATAATTATCAATACACACACAATTAAAACCAAAGTCATTTCATATATTACAGAGAAAAAACAAGAATTGCAAATAAATATTTAATTTTATGACGGCTTATTTTCTTCAATTGTTTTCTGAAACATGAAATTAAACTATATACACTTAAGCTGATCTGTACTATATTGAATGATAATTCATTATTGGATTCAGAATTAAATATTAAAATTATGCATACTAATATAATTTGATTGTTTTGCCTTACATATTATTTTGATATACAGATCTCTATTCTGATGAGATAATTTGAGAGTGAAACTCAATATATAATGCTGAAGGAAATATTCTGTGAAAAGACATCTTTAAAACTAAGTATAAAACTCAATGGTAGCATTTGTCCAGCATATGCAAGGCTTTATGCAATAAATTGAATAAATAAACAAAGTGAATAATAAAATAAATGTATAAAGAAATAAGATAAATGAGAGAATACAATAACTTGTTTACTTGATGATTACTATGCTCTGTACTATTGACTGGTCAAAAATTTATGTGTAAGTATCAAGACTCTATAGCAACTAAAACTGTTACTGGGTTAATATTAATTCTCACCCTAACTTTTTTCCTCATTGTCAAACAAATATTATATAAGCTAATTTTACTTTACTATATTCTTTTTGCGCTATCACATCAGACATAAATAGATTGAAAACTAAACTCTAGCCAAAATAAATTTCAATAGTTAATTTTTTATTACAAAGGTATACATATATATATATACACACATATGTATAAATATATAATGACATGGTATAGAATTATAAGCAAAATTTGCTAGTCCAGCATTCTTCCACTGGGGTAACTCCCCAACCTGCAAATGGAGGCTTTAGCTACCAAGAGAGAACTTTTTTTTTTTTCTTTTATTAAGCACATCACGTTAGGCAAAGTAGTAGATTGTAAAGTACTTGTTATGATAATGTTCTCTTGTTATGATAATGATTTTTTGCAGTGTTGGCCCTATTGGTAAGAAATTGCCTTGAAAACAAATATTTTAGCACCAAAATAACTAGGAAGGAAAGCTAAAATCTGGGCATAGTCACTCTATAATAATACATTTTTATACAGATTATAAATAGTTTATTAATAATAACCACAGTACTGTTTAAGGGCTTCTCACGTATTTTCATGTTTAACTTTTATAACTATCCTATAAGGACTATAATTTCTTCCGTACTACAAGTAAGGAAAGTAGGATGCACAGTATATGAAATAGTCATGCAAAGTCACAGCTTTGGTAAATATTGCTGTGTGACTTCAAATGCAGAGAACTGACTGCTGAGTTTGCTAAATTCTTCTCTCTTGTCCCACTAGAGTTACGAGGGAGCAAACATTGACTTTCTCTACTCTAATGAATACTCTCATATTATTTGTCCTCTAGATTTTTTAATGCTGTACTTGCAAATTTTACTCCAAGACAAGATAATTGTAAATTTCAAAGGTCTTTACTTTACTCAGCAAATCTTACCTATGCTGGATGATATGTGAACTTAGAAAACTATAGGTTTTCAGTATTTATGGATGAAACCTCAGAGTCCCATAACTTCATTTCCATTATTTTCATCTAATTCTGCAACATGATTTTACACTTTAGCATGAATTTTTTTTTCCCAGAATGTTTTTTTAAAATTATCTTATGTAGCAGTCTGCTTAATAGAATTATTTATATTATAATTTAAATGTTCCATGTAACATTAATCTACTAGTTTATTTAGTTTAGTAAATGTCTTTAGTCTTTATTTTGTTAAAGAAGTGTCTAAAGTGATTTTGACTATAATAATCATAAAATATTATATATATATGCACACATATAATTCTAAAGCTAATACCATTAAAGCTAATACCAAGAATTATTCTGTCTCAGAGGAATGAATTAGATATGAATGCTACCATTGTAAAGTTTTCAGAGTTGTTTTGGAATGTTTTGTAAAGTGCTGTGATGGGTAAGGTGGACTGTCAATGCGACCGGCTTGGGAACTGCCCAGGGGATTAGTGAATCACACATCTGAGTTTGTAGGAAGGGGTCATAGAGGCATGGCCTTGAGATCTGAATGTGGTCCCTCTGCCCTTCCTCCCTGGCACTATTCCCTTCCTTTCCTTCACGGCAGCCATGGAACAACCAGCTTTCCTTCTTCCATCATGATGTTTTACCTTGGAGCCAGGCAATCAGGACTAAATTATCTGAAACTATGAGCCAAATAAACCATTCCTTCCTTTAAGTTGTGAGTGTTTGGTATTGCTCCTATAAATGTAAAAGCTAATATAGAAAATTGGTAATTACAGTGGCCCACATGTTTTAGAGTCCTTTCAGACTCCACACGTTTCTTCTATGTGGGAAGAAATCAAACATTTTGGAAAGTGAGTTTAAAGCAGCCTTAGAATGTGGTAAGCACAGCTTAAGGGGCAATCATGGTGTAGAAGAACAGAGCCTGATAGGAAGAGAGAGCAGAGTCTCATGGCTGCCAGGCTCATTCAGCTGGAAGTGAGGAATTTATTATTACCTGGACTAGATGCAAATAAACCACCCATAGTTAGTTCATGTCCTAAGCCTTCTAAAATTGCTAGACTAGTTAATTTGGTAAAATGAACTTCAAGACAGGCCAATATTTATGCTATGGTGTGGATACTGCAAGCTACTTTTCACTGGATTCATATGAGACTCATGAGCAACAGCAGAGGTAAAGATTTTCACCAGAAGGAAGTGCGTACAAAATTGAGGCGAAAGAAGGAGTGGTTGCTTTACAGATTAACATCATTAAAAAGACACTGAGCCCTTAGAACCGGGACAAAAAGAAAAATGCCTGCGGGAATCTCAGGAACTAGTAAGACCTAGCTTGTCTCAGGGTACAAAAGTGTCAACATTTCAGTTGAGGAGAGAGCCCCTCATCCCTCTGCTACAAGAGGACCACCTGGGGAATTTTTCCTCAGGGTATATTTCAATATGATCAGTCATCCAAGCTCCCAAGGGCTGGTGGAGCCACATAGTTCAAAGAAGCCTGGTCACAACCCAGAGCAGGAGCAGACTCTGGCACCATCCAATGTTTTTGGTTGTCCAGGCATGCAGAGTACATGAGTTGTGAGGTCAGAGAGTCTTCCATCCAGATTAAAAGGAAGATTTTCAAGGTAAGAAGACATGCCTTGAGATACTGACATGTGAAGCTATGAGAATGAAGCTTAATATGCAGTAGAGACTCCAGGCAATCAGGCCAGTAACATGAACCACCTGTAGAAGAAAGCCACAGGCTGAGAACAGAGATGGTTAAAGACAGAAACCATGCATGCTACGGCCAGCAAGGTCACGGAAATCCCCCTCCCTTCCCCGTTAGGACCCTGAAGCTCACATCTCACCCAGAAGTGCCCTGGGTGGTGAATATGAATCTAGGTCTTAATGTTACTGTGCTGGGTTTTGTCTTACCCTTTCTTTGATGTTATTCTGCTGTTATCTACTTATTCCTCCCTTTCAAAATGGGAATATTTACACTGTGTCATTGCACCTTGGGATTATGTAACTTGGTTTTTTATTGTTTGTTTGTTTGTTTCTCCAGGATTTCATGGCTCACTTTGCCTTGTGTCTTGAAAGAGAATTTGTGTTGATACTTTTAGCTATACAGGCACTGTTGGAAAACAATTTTTTTCTGGTTGTGCATAGGATAGTTGTACCATGTTAGGTGGAATTATGGCCTTGTATGTATTAGGAAGTTGAATATGGTTTATGGAGATGTGTTTGGGTATCAAGTTGACACGTGATGGGATACGATGGCTAAAGTCAATTGTCAATTTAATTGGCTTAGAAGCCACTTAGAGTAGCAGTCCCCAAATGTCTTGCAACCAAGGCCCGTTTTTGTGGAAGGTAAGTTTTTCAAGGACAGGGTGATTGTTTCAAGCTGATTCAAGCACATTACACTTACTGCACTTCATTTTTATTTTTAGCACATTGACATATATAGTGAAATAATTATACAACTCGCCATAATGCAAAATCAGTGGGAGCTCTGTTTGTTTTTCTGAAACTGAAAGGTCTCAGCCGAGGATAATGGGAAACTGACATCTGAAGTTTTTTTGCTTATACTTCATCTACTCCATAATCTGACTTTTGTTGCGCCACTGCAAAAATAAATAAATAAATAAATAAAAATAAAAACAAAAATTTGTTTCATGAGTGGAAATGGAAGCAGGGTTTTCAGGGCCTTGGGGGCATTCTCAGGATATCCCCCCTTAACTTTAATCCAGAACCTATGAAGATTTGATGTTGCCTCAGGCACATTTTTAAGACCATCATCCTTTGTGATTTCCAGCAGTTGATCCTCTTCTAGCACCATCAATGTCAGTTCACCTGGCTTATTTGTGAATGGTCATGGATCTATTCCTTCCTCGTTCAGGGGGCCTGTGTAGGTTGGAAGAAATGCTTAAACTCTACTAAAAAGTGACGCAAGTGATTATGCTCCAGTCAAGAGAAAGAAAATAGAGCACAGCCTCTTTCAAACTCTCTGCTAACGTTTGAATCATGTAAACATTTCCGCTCTTCCCTTGTCCACATAATCCCAGTTTGACTTGGGGTGCATCCACTTTCTTTGCTGTCTTGAACACAGTTTTCCCCTGAAATGACACACTGAATTCATTGAGCCTGTTGAATGTCACACGAGTAAGCCTGTTTTGTATCCCATTCTAAATCACTAAAATGTGCTGCCAGTTGTGACTGTTTTAAAGGAATCTTGGGAGTGGCGTCCGTAATTCAAGAACTCTGACCAGTTACCTGTCTTCAGAAAGCAACATCACTTCTCTAAATAAGAAAAGATGTGTTTGCTTTGGGCCAGTCTTCTCACAGAGCTGAGGAAGCAGATGTGAGTTAAGGGCTTGTATTTTAATGGGGTTGATAATTTTCATCACACCCTGCAAAATATTGTTAAATTCGTGGGACATTTTATGGCTATAGGTTTCATCCCATATAAACCATTTGGCCATTATTTTTTATTTATTTAAATTTATTTACTATTTGATGTTTAACCTTTCCTCTTTCTGTTTTTCCTTTAGTAATCTCTATAAAGCATATGTTCATTGTTTAGTAGTGTCTCAGGGGCCAAAATGCTTTTAATAATTTTCTTTATCTTTCTGAGATTACATAAATTGTATTCTACTACAGATTCACAAACTGTTCTTTGTTGTCTTTCTATTGTTTTTTATTCTGAGCAAACATGAAATTTATTATTATACAACAGAACTTCTATTTAGTTCCTGATTGTTATTTCTGTCTTCCCACTGATTTTTTTTTAATTTATAAGACATTATTGGCATAGGTATTTCATTATGTATCCCTATTTTCCTTTAATTCTTTGAACATTTCCATTTATTAAAATCAAAATTAATGCTACCTCACAGTCATTTAATCTTGGTTTCTTCTTTCAGCTTTGTAAATGACGTACTTTCTTATTCCTCTATCTTCATGATAATTTTTGTTGTCAAAAAACACATTAAGACTAAAGTAAGAAAAGACCAAAAAAAAAAAAAAAAGTTCCTTACCAAAAACATAGTCAGTCAGGTTAGATACGATACAAATTACACCAGTTCTTGTTTCTAATCTTCACTATATATAGTGTTACTTTTTTTTTTTTTTTTTTCATTTTTTGTTGAATATTTGCTAGGTATTTTCCTGGAACAATCGTGGAGAGTCTCTGTTTCCTACGGTGCTTGAACCCTTGGTCTCTGACAACTTTTGTGTAAGTGTGAGAAGTTGTATTTTTAAGCCTTAGCCTTCCAGGATCATTACTGGTTTAGCATAATTTAATAATCTGGGAATGTCAGTCAAAAGATTTACTTATGCTCTGCCTGAGTTCTTTGTCCTCACCAAGAGTATCTCTGAGAAGACAGAACTTTCTGTGCTTTTGTTTCTTTTCTAGTGGTCAGAGGCTGGAGAATTTTTAAGGCTACACGAAGGAGAAGGAGAAAATGAGAATATCCCTGAATCAAAACATCACAGATTGTTCTGTATTACTGAGATTTAGCAGTTTCCCCAGATGATTTTCAGTCCATTTTATATAATCGATCACTTCTCATTATTCTCAAATAGTTTAAAATTAAGTCTTTTTTTTTTTTTTTTTTTCCTTTGGAAGCAAGATCTCACTGTGTAGTTCAAGCTGGCCTTGAACTCAAGGCCATCCTCCTTGCCTCAGCCTCCCAAGTGCTGGAATTACAGGTGTGCTCCACCATGTCTGGCCAAAATTGTTTTGCCCCATTTTTAATAATTTTTTCAGAGAATAAATTCACCAAATTTGTCCTTTTGCCATCCTAACAGTTAATCTCAACATCCATTATTTACAAATATATATGCATATATTTAATAACAAATATATATGCATATATTTACTAACAAATATATATGCATATATTTACTAACAAATATACATACATATATTTACTAACAAATATATATACATATATTTACCAAGAATATATATATATATATTAACAAACACATATATATTAACAAATATATATAGTCTGCTAAACATTATAGCATAATCATTGTTTGATCATTGAGTTTTTTTTTGTTTTTTGTTTTTTGTTTTTTTGTGGTGCCGGGGATCGAACTGATCATTGAGATTTATACAAAATAAATTGACAAACATATAATAAAAGATGCCAAGAAAGAATTTTCGATGTACACATATGAGTGTTTCATCATCTCCTTTATTTTACCCTTATCCATATGTGATGAAAACTTGGTGGAAATAACACACATCAAATATAACTTGAAAGGATAAAAGGAAAGAAATGAAAATTTGAATACAAAATTTATGATGATCATACTTTCTCCCACTGGAAGACATGAGGCTGCTTATAGGCACAAATTTCAACTAATTATATGCCGTCAAAAATTCTGAGTTTGGGGCTGGGGATTTAGCTCAGTGATTAGAGTGCTTGCCTTGCAAGCACAAGGGCCTGAGTTCGATCCCCGGCACCAAAAAAAAAAAAAAAAAAAAAAAAAAAAAAAAAAAAAAAAAAAAAAAAAAAAAAAAAAAAAAAAAAAAAAAAAAAAAAAAAAATTCTGAGTTTCTCAGTATGTGTGTGTGTGGGCAGGTGTGTTCAGTGACCAGGAGTATTATAGTATCTTTAGCTGTCCCAGTTATTGAATCATCTCTTGTGTCCAATTGTCAGTCAAACAGATGGCTTCCATTACAAAAATCAGGTGTTAATTTTGTACAACTGAAGATATTATACTGAGGAATCTTCCTGTTCACAAAATATCTCTAGATTATGAGTTGCTGGGTTTCAAACACATACTTTCCAAATGTGTGCATTTGAATAGACATTTTTAAACCTTTTGTTAACTCTAAAGTATCATTTTTTTTCCCTTGGCCTACTTTTATAACTAAAAGGAATAAGTTTGTATATGCCAACAATGATTGCTTTTCTATTATATGACATATAGAATTGAAACAAATCAAACTGCACAAATCATTTGCATTGAGTTACAACAATCTCTTATAAATCTTAAATTTATTTACTTAAGAAACTACAGCTATGCCAAATCAAATCAATCCCAATAAACCAATCACCATTTAAGAAAATTTTGTTTGTACACAAATATTCCCGAAAAAAAGCATTAGCTAAACAAAGCAACTTCATTTTTAGTATTGTATTGCCTTAAATCATATATTCCGATTTTGTAGCAGAGTTTAGAAATGGTTTGATGAATGATTTCTGTATATTAACAATATATAAAAACTGTTGCCTGTGTTTCAAAATTACTGTATCAGCTATCAATGTGTGGTATTTTCAGCTCCAAATTCAATATTTTAACCTGTTCTTTGATAAGTAAGCTGAGCTCTGTAATAATTTTTTCCACTGAACATAATGTTGTCCTTTGTCCGTGTAGAGTACTGTAGAGACATCCGGAAATAAGAGCTTTCTTTTTCCGTAAGTGTGTTCATCCAGTAATACTCTTGTACAACATGTGAGTTTTAGGAAACAAAGATCCTAACAAAAATATTCACCTCTTGAAGCTCCACTTTCCTCAGAACATACATCCATCTTTCACATAGGAGTTTTTGTTTGTTCTTGCTTTGTCTTTTTTGGGGAGGGGTTGTTTTCATTGTTTGTTTCTGTTTTTTGAGACAGAGTCTCACTAGGCAGTTCAGGCTGGCCTTGACCTCACCATGTAGCCCAGGCTGACCTCGAACTCACGGGAATCCTTCTGCTTCAGCTTCCTGAGCAGTGAGATTATAGGCTTGGGTCCCCATGCCTTGTCCTCACATAGGTTCTTCTGGCAATCGACATCTGTGTGTGTCAGTATAGAATTGTGAATTCAGTTCAATTTCTAAACTATCTGTCCATGTCTTGGGCAGCAATCCTCACAAGGGATTTACTTGCTAATTTGCCAGCATCCCAAAAGATTGTTGTCCGTATTATATCAACTTGTAGACTGTGGACTAGCTCTTTCTGAAGACTATCCATGTAGATTCTTCTCAATATTGTGGAATTTCATCGCATTTTATGCAATGAACTCTGATTCTCAGCCATAGGGAGAAAACATTTTCCTTTTTGTATTCTTCCATTCTTCACAAGGTGCATTAATTCATCCTTATGATATAAGAACTATATCTTTTGAGAATTTCCTATTACGCTGATCCATTGCTAATGATCATTTATATGAAATTTCTTCATCAAATGACTACTTTGTTCATGTGTGTTGAACCTCAATGGATATAGAACTAAAAAAAGAAGATTTTCCCAAATGTTGACCCAGAAGACGAGAGATCTGGGGACTGGTTTGCTTATTATATTTGCCTTGAGTGCATTGCTGATCTCTTTGCCAGAAGGAAATAGGATGCTAATAATTAATTCCAATGCTATCTATCAAGTTATTTTGTATATTTTTTGCACTGGTAGTGTATATATTTTGGGAGCTCAAGAGTCAAACTGTACGACAAACATGATGACTACAAGGTAATGTTTGTAACAAACTTATTTTAGTACACTAAGTGCTTACAGAGAATAACTAGCAGACAAAGCTTAATTAATTTGGAGATTACATCAGGGTGCAACAAATAAAAAAATCCTCCAAGACATCCTTAAAAGACTCCAGTCATCTTTGTAGCAACACAGTTAATACAGATTAAAATAAAATTTTATTTTGTAATAAGGTTAAAAGTAATAAAATAATAGAATTAAAAGTACAGATAAATTTACAATTTCACCAAGTTCCTCACGTGCAATTTAGACTGTTGCTTGGTAAAGAGCTGGACACTTAAAAGCAAGATGGAGACATCTGGTCTGATGTAGATAAAACTGATGCTGAGAAGTCTCAAGTTGCTCTGAGATTCACGTTATTCGAAGTAATTTGTCTTGAAATGCGTGATGCGAGTTGGCTTCCTCTGCTTGG
Organism: Hystrix cristata; assembly: GCA_004026905.1. NCBI lineage: Eukaryota > Metazoa > Chordata > Mammalia > Rodentia > Hystricidae > Hystrix > Hystrix cristata. The sequence goes on along the minus strand of PVJO010020200.1, from coordinate 20,233 downwards.
AAACCCGTGATAACCCCAAGAGACGTATCTTGAAATGGGATTGGACTCCCAGTAAGAGCCGTAAGAGGCATACTTTGTTTCCTTTCTATCCATAGCAACAGTTCAGTTAGCATGTTCAAGGTATATATAATCCAAAACAAGAATAAATTCCACCTGTAATAAAGTTCTTTGAGAAATATATGAAGGAAAGCAGCTCTTATCTGTGTGACAGTCTCTGGGGTCGCTATCTTTATATGACGCACAAAGTGTAAGAGATGTCACCATAGTTGTGGGCTGTCCAAAGTCATCAGAGATCAGGAAGATGCCGGAATGTAAGTGACAATGTTTAGCCACCAACACAGGGGGCCACATATAGCCCTGAGCGCGGGAGGGGAGAACTGGTATAAGAGTGTTCGGTCGATATGTCTTCGTTGATCATAGATTTATAGGAATAAAATAGACGTACAATTTTCTAGAGTAAAAAATATATGAACTACTTTAGCCATTTCCAGCTATTTATGACACAGAGACAGAAGAGAGGGTTACTCTGCAGGCTGGAGTAAAGAGGAGCATGCAGTGGAGAGCAGTATTTTAGTACTTCTTAATTTTTTTTAATCCGTGCAAAAATAACAAATGTAAGAAAGAAAATTACAGTAATCCCTTTGCCTCCTGCCAAGCAAGGTGTTTAAGGACTCAGACAACTCTCGTATTGACAAGCGAATTACACTCTTCAGTAAAGAATCTCAACCAGTTGATGATTTTGAAAATTCTTGAAGAAATGCAAAATAGATGCGGAAGAAGCCATAGATATTTATTTTCAATTAAAGAAATACAGACCACTGTTGCTTCTTATGTATTTTTCATATGTATGAGTTTGTTCATAAATACTAATTGTTCTTCTTCTTTTTCTTTCTTTCCATTTAAGAACGTATATAAAATCACTGCAGGTTACTGGCCAGTTTAGTTCTCAGTTAACAGAGTTTTCAGTAGGGCAGGACTGTGCTGTGTTTGGAGTAACTAATATAGCAGAAGAACATGATGTATCGAATGCATCTGTCATAGATTGTTAGAGGAGGAATCCTGTCAGAGTCCTGAAATGGAAAATTAATCTGAAAGATGATACGAGTATAATGAAATAAATATCTGGATAGCTGCAAAGGGGAAATGGTGTCAACATGGCTGGTCTTCACTTCCCCACCTCACTCTTCCAGGGAGCAACCTTCCTGAGAGCGTCCCATGCGGCCTGCAGGAACAAAACGAGGCCTTCAAGACTATATTCCTGGGACTGGCTCTGAGTATCCCGGCCCCTTCTTCTCATCACTGTCCTTCCACCCTCAGGGGTCACTGCGTCTCTGTGGAATCCTCTCCAGCAGTCACCAAGGCAAGGAAAGCACTGCCATGGCTCTGGGCAGAGGGAGGACGGACGAGCAAACTGCATACCTGCCAAGTGCATGAGGTGCACCCCAGAGGCCACCGCCACTCTTGGGTGTAGAGTCCCCAAGCCCAGCCGAGGGACCACACACATTCTGCCTGCTGGTTGGAGGAGGAAATTATTGAGGCTGCCTCGACTCAGAACTTGAGTGCAAGAGAAAAGGGAGGATTTTTATGTGGTTGTCTGCAATCAAACCACAACTGGTGCAAGAAAGGGACGTGTGGACACTCGGACATTACAGCTGAGCAGTCAAGCGGAGATTACATGAGAAAACTAAATTCCTCTTGTTGGAGTGTTCATCTGTGTTTCTGCTGAGTTATTAAATTATTTTTCTTTCTCTTTGTCCATTTTTTGCTTTGATTTACTTGCTTATTTTTTTCTTTTTCTTTTCCCTATTCCCTTTCTTCAATTCTAGCTCCTGTAACAATATTATTTTCTTATTTTTGTTGCTTCTGCTTTTTCATTTATTGCTTTCGTTTTTTCCTGTAATTTGCTATCAGTCATTCCCATCTTCTCTTGTATTAACCTTCTGTCCTCTCCATTTAGTTCTTTTGCTGTTCTCTAGCTGACTTGTCCCTTGTCTTTCTATGCCACTTCTCTATTTTAAAAGTGCACAAATACATCGAGAGGTTTTAATAATATCACATTTTTATCCAATCCCAAATGTACTCAATCTCCCACATACATTGTGCCCTGCCCCCACAAACATCTTCTTAAAACCCTCAACACTAATCCTTCCAGCAAACTATAATACACCTCCAACAGCATCTGACCTCCTAGCTATTTTCTTTACGAATTATTATTTCTCCTATCTACCTCTCCTTCTACTGACTTACACTCTTTTTACATACATTTCTTCATCTCTTCCATTCCTCACTCCTTACACAAAACAGACTGATAATAAAAATAGTTTAGGTCCCAAAGGGTATTGATAAAGGGTGAAAGCGTAGATGCAAGGTTTATTGCATGTAAGTGATGAATGATCAGATCTGTTGATGCTGTTATAATCAACTGTAATTTTTCCTCACAATACAGTGACCGAGTCCAAACTATTTCAATTAAATAGCTTAAGGGGTGCACACTCCCTATATGGTTTCTCCCATTTGAGTTATCCACAGTACAAATGAAGGACAACATCAAAGACTGATAAAAGAAACAGAGACAGATCGTTTGCAAATAGGAATGGGACCAAGAAATGAAGTGTGGGGCCAATAAAAACATTTAAGATGAGTCAGGCATATATACTAACCACTCACACTGAATTGTAATTAGTACACGTCACAACTAAAGAAATAACATTAATATCAATGAAGAAAGGCAGTCTAGAGATGGAGGTAGGGACATGGTGGTGCTCCACCTTCCCTCTTTGGCTCTGACCAAGAATACTCAAAAACTTCCACCATGCTATGGGCGTCAACCATGCTCTTCAAAAAGGAGGGATCTGAATCCCAGCTTACATGAGATTTTCTCAATTCAAAGTGTTCTCCTTCTTTGAGTATACTTCTCAGGCATTAAACATCTTTCAAAGTATTCTCCCCCACCTTAAGCAATGACCTGTTATTCTAATCCTCTTTAATTAATGCTCTGTATTATACTTCCCCTGTTCAAATATGAGAGTGGTTTCTCTTTCTTCACTAGAGCCTAGTGTTCACATTAAATCAACTTTTGCAGACTTTACTAAGAACTGCTTAGGGGGAGACATAAATGACCTTATATAAATGGTAACATGAAACAATGCTGGCTGCCACTAGAGCAAATAACATATTACAGAAGTTCTGTGAATGGCTTTCTGATCCAATTTCATTTTAAATCTCTCTGGTAAAGTTGGCATATGTTGCTTTGGAATGGATTGAAAAGATGATAAAGGCAGTATTATATTAGGTACAGTTTTAAATGTTTGAAAGAGTGGAAAAATCTTTGACCATGAGTGCTTGACATAAATACGGAATATTTTTAAAATTAAAAGTGTAACAAATCTTTGACATTATTAGAAACCAGAAGAAGAAAACTATGAATACATTTTTTCTGCCCATAACATGGAAAATTTAAAAGATGGATATTATTATGTTTTTATAAAATAATATTATGCTTGATAGCTCATGGGGAATAACGTTTATAAATTAAAGTTGTAAAGAATTCCCCACTCTAAATATCTGCCTTTTACCTGAAATGGAGAATTTAGAGGAAGGTAAATTATTTTCAATGTCTATTGGTTACAAGATTAATTTTTCACACTTGTTATAGCTCAAGAGCTTGGACTAATGATACACCCTATTCTTCAGCATATCAATCACAATTTTAAACTCTTTTTATAATGATTGATGAAATTACTATCCACCACCAGAGCATGCTTTGAATGTTATCTCGAGTAATGAACAATAGAAAATGTTTAAATAGTACATGAGCTTGAGTAAAATAAAGATACTATATCATTTAAAATAATTTCAGTGCAGGTGCAATAGTCTGTCTTAGCATGGATCAGTTAGATGTTGAACTTACTAGGAATGGACACACACTTGGTTAAAGTGACTCTTTTCACCTGAGGGAGGGCCCCGCAGGAGGGCGCCAAGGGAGGGCTGTCTTCAGGTGGCTATCTCAGGATGTGGTGTAGAAAGCCATCAACTCCTGAAGGCGCACCTGGGAGGGGTATCAGGGCCTCCGCATGATGAGTAAAGGCTGTGGAGCCGGTGAAGGCGTGGAGTTGGTGCTTCAGCAGCTTTTCTTAATAGGATAAATAGTTTCAGCCACACAGCAAGCCCTCTCACACAAAGTTCTTGCATCCCAGTACTGACACTGTGCTTAAAACTTTATGACCCATTGCAGGCCCAGCACTCATAAGGATGCCCATTCATTTGTGAATGTAGAATTTCGGAGTTATATCTACAAAGTGCTGATATGATCATCTCATCACTGACCACTAATGTAACATCTTCAGGTACAGAGTGATGCAGATGTCTCCTTTCATAGAAATATCATTTTAAGGTTTCCTAATCTGCATTGAGGCTTCAGGGCAATATTATCTACATTGTATCTTTTAACTGCACCGCTTATCTGCCCTACATATTTTCAGACATGTTATGTAATTATTTTATTTTTATTTGTATTCTGACTTCTTTATTTTTTATTTTCTGTTACTTTCAGGATTTGTAACAAATAGGAAAAGTCACAGCATGTGCCCTGCCTGCCACCTTGAAAGAAAGGTGTGGCTGGTGGTTTCACATGGTTAGGATCATGCATCATTAGGAGTTTAAAATAAAAATATTTATGAATAATTAATGTTAGCTTACAAAAGCATCAGTGCTTATACTCTAAGGGTATTCGGACACCTTGTGTTAATTTACAAACTTCGTAATTCACTGATTTTAATTTACAGACATATTTGTTAAAACAGTAAATACTTGCCATAAAACATATCAGTTCTCTAAATATAAGTAATATCTCACCTAGCTCTACTTTTCTCTTAAATTTTTTATCACGTATCTATTTACTGCTCATTTATTTCTTCAAGTTATTTTTGAGTACTAAATAATTAGAATTTAGCTCTCTTAGATAAACTTTTAATAAATTGATACTTTATTTCAAAAGGAAATTTGTGTTGCTTCTTCAATAATTGAACTACGTATTTTTTGACTTTGTGAAGATATTTATCATTTTCTTTTTGGAGTCAAAGTTCTGAAATTTGTTTTTTTTTTTTTTCTGTAGCACAATTTCACATAAGTTGTTCATAAATAATATGACTTACTGTTTTTATTATTACATTTCTCTACTAGTAACTTTGCAATAGAAAGTATCCGATATCTATAACACCCATTAAATGGAAACGTTTCTGAAAAACTAAAAGTTTTAGAGTTTATAATAATTGGAATTCTTCTTAGATGTCAACTGAATGTTCATTATTAAATAGTAGGAGTTACGACAGAGACTGATGATAATAGTAAGTGAAAATATGTGAATACTATTGTGGATTATTGAGGAAAAATTATCTTGCTGTGGTGAACTTATTATTGTGGTCAGTTTGAGCTAGGATGCCCAGCTGGGCTGAGCTGGTGTGGTTCTGGGCATAGACGATCCACCTGAGGATTGTTCCTGGTGCAGCATAAAATATAACAAAAGCAGAAGATAGGGGCTGGCTGTTCCCCAGCAGAAGCTTGGCTGGGGCTGGTTCTCCTGAAGAGGACTTGGCTGCTCTCCTCAAGGAAGGAGCTCGGGTCTTGCTGTCATTGAGGATGGTTGCTGTTGTTGCTTTTGGGGAGCTCTGGTCTTCATCTCTGCTGCGAGCATCATATCCTGATTCCAGTAAAGATTTCTTCAGCCATCATCTGCAGTTGCAGACATACACGGGACAGTACTGTGGGTTCCCAGCCCTTGAGTGGATCTTTTGGGCCTCCGGTGCATAGACAGACATTCAGCACTCTTCCTCCATTTGGCTTATAAGTTAAGGTTATAACTTGTAAATGTCCTGTATTAAATCTTCTCTCTTACAAACAATTGACTCTAAAAAGGTAACTAATACACTTGCTAATTTCCATGACATAATTAAAACATGATCATTTTGATAGCATCATAAACACTGTAGTTTTTAACAGAAATATTTATTTTAATTGTGTATATGTTTTCATTTTTGGATCGATTTATACTCTGCTGTACAATATAAGATTTATTGGACTACATGGCACAAAACATAATAGTAATGACTCTAGTTATAGTTAGTGAATTTTAGGATTATGAACAGACATAAAAAATACAGGGAAAAGGTAGCAAAAAAAAAAGATAGAAAAACCTAAGGACCCAATGATTACTTTTATTTTATATATTAAGTATTATTTGGGACCAGAGGGTTGGTTAATGTTAGAGTGCTTGTCTGGCTTGGAAGAAGTACATGGAGAAAGGGAAGAGGGAGAGGAAGCCCATACTCTTTCTAAATGTATTGAAGATCAAGATTTGGGTCCCAGATAACAAATTAGATGAAGACATCAGTGATAAAACTTTACCCAATGTCAGCTGGTGGGATATGAGACTAAGCAGCCTAAGAAGGGAGAGATCTGTAAGGGGTTAGACCTATGAACTCTCATCTGCACCATCAGCACCCATCACTAAAATGTAGCTCAATATGCCGCCCTCATAATGGACCCTACTTGGAAATATGACCTAGCGTAAACAGGAATTTTCCTGCTTGTAAAACTTTTTGGGTTCATCAAAATGTGTTGGAACTAGATAGACATAATGAATCTCCAATGCTGTAAATGTAATAAAAGTCGCTGGATTATACATATTACATTTTGTAAATTTTATTTCAATTTTGAAAACTTAAAGATCAGTGAGCTATAAATGTCTTTCCCTCTTACTTTGGCCTATAACTCAAACGCCAACATATAGGAGGCTCCTTCACCCACTTTGTTTTCTTTCAGGCTACATCCCTGAAGTGTCTTAGTAGATTCGTTTTACACAGCTCACATTAGAGGTCAAATGCCTAATGGAAAATTTACAGGGAAATATTTGGTGGCCCAGATTTCCATGGAATCATCTACTTTATATTCAAAATAAGAATAATCTATTGTTTAATATAAAAATATGATTTTTTCTTTTCCGGGTATTCATTCTGACAGAAGAAGCCACAAGAGAAATTAGGTTTGTTATAGAGGAAATAAAAGATAAATGAGAAGGGAGTGTTCAGATTTAGCACACAGATGTCTCTCTTCAGTCCTTAGAACAGAGTATTCCAATATAAATATAATGACAGCCGCATGGATCATTTTAAATTCTTTATAAGGCACTTTTTAAAAAGTACAAAAGAACATTAAATGAGTACTAGTCAACCAAGTATATACCAAACTTATGTCAGCATATAATAAATGTAAAATGTTATTGAACTGTTTCATTTTTACACGTTAAGTCTGAAAAACATGGTATATGTTACACTTACAGGGCATCTAAATTTGAGCAATCAACATCCCACATTTTGAACAGACACTTGTGGTTAACGGTTGTGTAGATGACACAGCCTCGGAAAACATTTGAAGTGGGACTAGCCAAACAATGTTGAAAAAGATTGATTTTAAGAAATATTTTGAATGTTTAAGCCTCTTTTATAAGAGCCAGATCTGATTACTGGAATATTAAGTATTAATTCACCCACATACAGACCTTTAACATATAACGGGAAGAAGAGCCTTATACTTCCAGCAAGTGAGCTAGCGTTGCTCCTAGTCTTCTGAGAATTAGAAGGGTGTGGGATAATATAAAGCAGAGAGAAGGAAGCATGCGATCTGACTGGTTGTATCCTGGCCCAAGAGCTGGAGATTTTAATTCTGAGGAAGATGACTATAGGGTCAAATGAAAACCTAAAAACTTTTGTGTTTCTCAGGAAGGTCTTATGCCAAAATATAATTATAACGAAGTAGAAATAGCCGTACTGCATGAGTAAACAGAAAACAAAAATGAGTCGAATGTGTCAATAAGCCAAAATACCAGTAAGTGGTTATGTGGTCTGCAGTGAATGCAGGAGTGTCACATTTCTGTAAGCGTTGAAGAGTGGAGGGCCAGTGTGTACAGAGTGCCTTCTGGAGAAGAGCTATGAAAAACGACAGCACTCAGAGGGACACACGTCAGGTGTGTTAATAGAAAAGGACCGGATACTTGCCTCAATCAAAAGACAACAGTAAGTTAACTCCTTTCTTCACGAAGGCTAGAAATATAGCTCCTCCATAGATCTGATCGGAGTGCACAGTGGGGCTCCGTACTCCCTAATACACAAAGCAAGGCCCAGTGTTCAATTCAAAATTACTTTCCAGGTCAGGGAAAAAAATCAAAGAAGTCTCCGATTATACACAAGTACATTAAAAAATGAAAGAAAACTGAAACACCAAAAAGAGAAGTCCTACAAAAAAGACCAGTTTAAAGAGACTTTTAAATCCAAAGATACTAAGTGAATTAGCAAACTCAACCATTTTCCTACAACCCCTGGATCTTGAAGATCAGTAAACTAAAGTAGTAATTTAAGAAGTTGCTCTTTTTCTATAAAGTTGTTTGTAAACTCATCACCTTGTTATGTATCTTAATACAATTATTTGGCAAGGTCGGTGTTATTCTTTAGCAAACAGAGAAAATAAAGTCAATCCCCTTCCATTTGTTACATATGCGAAGGAAATTCTCATTCATGGGGTCGCAATCTAAAGGAATCATCCTGGTCTTTTTTCCCATGTGTCATGGAGGTTTGCTCAGCACTACTAACCTTGTTTTGCAGCTCATAAACTTCTCTGCAAGTTCACATGCTAGGAGATCCTCGGAGATACACGCATCACCCTCACTACACTGCTTGCAGGAATGGTGACGCTACCTTCACGCCTACAGCCAGCCATTACCCGGTCTTTCGAGGGCCTGCTTCTCTTGTAAAGAACGCGTATTCCATAGACACCAGACCCAGAACCTCTTCCAAAAATACTTTTACGTTGCACTCCATTAGCAGATCTTTCCATGACTGTTGCCGCTGAAACTTACATTGAACATCAACTTTTCACACTTCCTATCATTTCGTTGGCAAGGAATCAATACAGAAATAATAAATAGTGTCTAAACTTAGTGTAAAATAATGCAGAGATTTTCTTCGGAATTCACAATCATTTCACGGTTAGTGAAGACAATTCTTTGGGAAATATAAAACCCTTACAGTTTATAGCTGGGCTGAATGTCTGGGAGTTCAGTAGGGACTGGTGGTAAGTCTGGGAAGGGCAGTGGCGGGAGCATAATTATGGGTCTCCACAGTGCATTCCAAGTAAGATTTTTGCAAAAGAAGAGACTCTTTCCCGCTCTTCTTCTATGGAGCTAACTTCTCTAAAATGACTCCAGCTCTCCCAAACACTCTCAAAGCCATTATAAAATAATTCATTTGCTTTATTACTTGTATTTAAAGAAAAATTATTGTGACTAAATAAAAAACATTGCAAAAATAAATAATAGTGGGGATGGCAAAGAGGATTTAGTTACAACTGTAAGAGAAAATATTAAATATTGGATATGCTAATTAAATGAATCTTTTCAATGGGCTACTTTTACCTTTGTTGATTTTCTCTATTGTATGGTGTGTCTACCTTATATTCAAATATTTTTAAAATTCACTTTACGTTATTGTTTAACTCAGCAATTCTCCAGAAATTCACATATTTTCACTCAAATTAAGAGTTCATGTTAGCAATTTGTTTTTAATTTTTAATTTAAATCTATTACATTATAGAAAAGGAGAATTGCTTTCAATATTTTTGGATTGTTAGTGATTTACCTGTGGACAAGAATATGATCAAAAAAAAAAAAATATGGTCAACTTTGGTGAATGTTCCATGAGCACATGAAAAGACTTTGCATGTTGCAGTTCTGTGTCAAATGGACTATAAGTGCTCATTAAATCAAATCTGATATTTGTTTTGTTCACATGTTTTACATGCTCACTGGTTTTCTTTTCTAGTATTATTAGCTATTGAGGGGAATGTGCTAATGTTCTCTATTAGAATTATGGAATGTCTATTTTCTCATTATGATTTTTATTTTATTATATTATTGGTTATGTTCAGAACAATTGTACACACAATTACAAATGTTAAAACAACAAAGATTTTAGAAGGGCTGTATGAGGACATCTTCATGGTAATTAATTGGATACATTTTTCAAACATGCTTCAATGAGCACTAACCACAACAAACACAAGCTGCAATAAAATCAATCTCATTTATTCCTCAAAAATCACAGTTAAGAATGTATAAAGGGAAGCTACAAATTATGAAAAGATAGTCACTGTTCTTGTATTTTTTGCTTGTTTTTTTTTTCTCTTCTTTTGTTGGTATTACTGATGACTGAACCCCGAGCCTCGCCTTCATAGAATTATATACTCCCAGCACATTTTTTTGTTTTTGTTTTTATAACTTTGTTTGATCATTTTTGTGTTTTTGTTTGTTTGTTTGTTTTGAGACAGAATCTCCCTAATTTGCCTAGGTTGGGCTAACAACTAAAATCCTCCTGTCTTGGCATCCTCGAGTGGGAGGAAATGCCACCTGGGCCCAGTTCTAACATCATATTCATTTTCTGATTACTTTTTAGTGGACTCTTACATTTTATTCATTTTATGCAACAAATAAAAAAAAATGACCAAAAAAAAAAGTCAAGAGACTTAAATTAACTTTTAAAATAGGAGCATAATCACATGGCAAGACATATTCTGTTAAAAAAATATTCAACTTCTTCAGGCATTAGTGAAATGATGTATGTGTACACAGACCTTAATGGCTGAAATGAAAATGAAAGACAACTACAAATATTTCCAGGGATGTGGGAATAAAATGTATCATATACTACTGGTGAGAATATAACATTGAACAATATTTTGAGAAAATTCCTTGTTGGTATCTTATGAAAATGAATGTATGTGCATCTCCATATGGGTAATGGTGGTTAATCTTCATTGTTTTTTAAGTCAGTCATATTTTATTTCTTTTTATAATTTGTTTTCGTTAGTATATATTTTCTATACATAACAAGTACATGCCTTTTGTGAAAAAGGTGCATATACATATCACATTTTGATTGTGTCTCCTCCCTCTCCTCATCCCATACTCTCTCGACTTATCCAGATCCCCTTCTTATCTCCAAAGAGTCTAACTCCCAGCTTCTTACCATCTTTCCTTTATTTTGCTATTTAAATTGTTTATATTTAGGGGTTTTCACATAAGAGGAACACTGCAATATTTAACTTCCTGGGTCTGACTTACTTCACTTTGCATTACAGAGCTCTATTTTCTAAAGATCTATCCATTTACTTACAAACAACTCAAAAATATCTTTCTTTACGGCTGTGTAGTACTCTGTTGTATATATATATATATTTTATATATACACAATATATATATTTATATATATATATAACATGTTTTTTATCCATTTGTTTGGTGATGGCCAAATAGCCCCTTTCCATAATTTAGCTATTGTTAATTATGCTGCTAATGGGTGTGTGTGTATCACTGTAATATGATAGCTTTACCTCTTTTGGAATGATACTCAGGAAACTTATAGCTTCATCAGACGAAATTTCTATTTTTCCTTTTTTGAGGATTCTCCATACTGATTTCCATGTGTTTGTACTAGTTCACATCCCCACCACCAGTTTAAAGCCTCCTCCCCAAGTAGCCATCATTTGTTGTTTTTGACCATTCATAAATAGTGTTTTCTAGAGAAAGATAAAATTTTAGTATTGTTTTGATTTGGACTTCTCCTTGATTACTTTGAGTGAAAATGAGTAAATTAGTAAAGTACACTTCTGGGTGGATCAAACAGGTGGGATTTTGGAGATTGTATCTGAACTCTTAACGTTTCATCTCTAACTTTTACTTTGCTTTCCACTTCCCAGATGTAACAAGTGGAGCAGTTTTTTCCCCTTCCACCATGATATTTCCTTGGGCTCAGCCATCCTAGACTGAAACATTGGAAATATAAGCCAAAATAAACTGCTCCTCCTTTAAATTGTGCATGTCAGGTACTTGGTCTCACCAAAGAACAGCTGACTGAACAGAAAACAGGCACCAGAGAAGTAGAATCGTTGCTGCATATTCTACCTGATTATGATTCTGTATTTTGTGGAGGAGTTCGGAAAACTTTCAATTTTCAGGCTGCTGAATCCGCAGAATTTTTTAAGAATAGCTTGATGGGTATGAAGACTGTATTGGGAATTGGACTAGGGACCATGTGATTTACACAGATTATTCTACATGTTGTTCATGTTCTAAAAGTTTGAGGCTGAGCTGAAGTGTGATAGACTAATTAAACTGGTGGAGAAAATTTTAAGGCAGCACATTTACGTTGTGAGATGGGTGTTTCTGGCTGCTTGTAACTAGATTTATAGTGAGAATAATTTGTAAAATCAAGACAGAATAATATGAAGTACTTGGAGTTTGACCAGAAAAGAAGCACTTGTGAAGCTGGGTCCAAAGAATATGTAGTTTCTGAAAGGACTCAAATTCTTGGCATTCATAAAATAGAAAGATGCCTTTAGGATATATCAGAAATTGGCTGTACCCATTCATCTCAGGCTCAAGATTTGAAAGACTGTTCTTTAAGAAATAGTTCCAGTGCACCATGCTCATTCAGTGCTACCTGGAGAAATGTTTTTCCACATTCAACCACCCTGGTGAGGAGGTCACTACTGTCATGGCCCAAGGGAGCTCGGCTACTGTTCCAGGTGTTGGCAGACCTTGGTGATGTTAGTTTTGGAGGCAGGCAAAATGCAAGAGCTTTTGGCTCTTCTATGCTTTCACTTAGATTTCAAAAGAAGACCTGAGAGTCTAATCAATATGGGTCAAGGTCAGGATCATGGCCAAGAGACGCCAAGAGAGTGAAACATGAAGCCATGAGAATGAAGCTAAACCAGCATGTGAGACATTAGAAAGCTGGAGTGCCAAGAACTTGGAATTTCTGTGTAAGAAGGTCACAACAATGAGCAAAATTGGGCTAAGAGGTTATATGTGCCGCAACCCAGCAATCAGTGAGGCTGCAGAGGTGGGCTGTAGACAGAATTCCTTCAGGACTGAGGTTCAGTATTGATTTCGTTGGATTCTTTTCTATATCCCTGTTTCTCTTTTGGAATGGGAATGCTTACCCTGTTCCATTACATCTTGGGATTATCTAACTTCCTTTTTTTTTTTTTTTTAATTTGAAGGTTCTCACAAGTATAGGTTTGCAAGGACATTGGACTTAGACTTTTAAGTGATGTTAGTACTCTTGAGACTTTGGGGAAATTAATGTGGCATTTGTTATATGAAAAAGTTGCAGTATGTTAGAAAAGAATTATGAATTTATTTTCTTTGTTTGGAGATTGTGTTTTAAGAAGATATGTTTAGGTGTCAGGTTGACAAGCGGTAGATGGTAATAGTTAATCTTGATTGTTAACTTGATTTTCTTGGGCGATGCCTAAAGGACCAATAAAATACATATTTGGGTGTATCAGGGGATTGTGAGGGGATGACTTGGGGGAATATTTGGTCCCCTGACCCCTTACTCTCTGAGTCTTCTGCTGTCTACTTCCCATAAGCCATAAGTCGACAAGCTTCCCTCTGCCATGCCTTTCTGCTATGATGTTTCTGCCTTGGGGCCAGCCAGTCACAAACTGCAACCACCAAAATTCTGAGTCAAAGTAAACATTTCATGTTGAACTTGTGCCTGTCAGATATTTTGTCCTATTAACAAAAACTAATACAAGCACAATGTGAGGTATAAACAAAAAATGAATATGTTTAATTAAGCATATAATTATGGCTTGTGTTTAGATGTCCCCCCAAAGCCACATGTGGTCATAGGTAAGGCATTTCAGAGGTGGCTAGATCTAGAGTGAGTGACACTGGGATTGATTCATGGTGCAGTGCCAGGATTAAGGGTGCTAGAATTAAGGATCTAAGTGCTACAAATGTTAAGGACAGAAAGAGACTTGTCATTTGCTTGTTTTTGCTGCCTTTCACCTGCAATAATTGACTGTTTCTGCTCTGCGATGCCCTTTGCTGCACCATCTTGCTTTGGAACTGGCTGACCATGGACTAAAACCTCTACAAACTGTAAGCCAGATGAAACTTTGCTGGTTTTACTTGGGGTGTTGGCTATGTTGCCTCAGAAATGAGGAAATTAACTAAGACACATGTATACTAAAGGCTTAAAGTGACTTCCTTTATAATAGTCTACATCTCTCCCCCCGAAACATATATTAATGATCACCGAAAGTTAAATACATAGATAAAATAAGTTACTTAATACAGTGAAATGCTACAGACTATACCTGTGGGCAATAAGAATAAATAAGCTATATGAGGTGGTGCATGCCTGTTATTTCAGTACTCTGAGAAATTGAGGCCCGAGGATTCCAGGTTTAAGCCTAGCCTGAGAAACTCAGCAAGACCCTGTCTCAAATAAAAATAAATAAATAAAGGGCCCTGTGTTTAATTCCCAGTACCATAAAAATTGTAAGTAGTGTGCACATAAATGTGCAGCTTGGTCTCACTAATCAAATGCTAAGCAGAGAAAGGCAGATGCAAAAAAGTATACTGTGGGGTTGGGGATTTAGCTCAGTAGTACAGCATTTGCCTAGGAGGCACAAGGCCCTGAGTTTGATCCCCAGCATAAAAAAAAAAAAAAAAAAAAAAAAAAAAAAAAAAAAAAAAAAAAAAAAAAAAAAAAAAAAAAAAAAAAAAAAAAAAAAAAAAAAAAAAAAAAAAAAAAAAAAAAAAAAAAAATTACAAACACCCAAGATAATCAGCTTCTAAACAGAAAATATTTATTTTGGCTCACAGTTTTATTTTCATCCATGATTTGTTGGCCCATTGCTTTAAGTGAGGCAGTTTATCTTGGCAGGTGTATACAGTGGACCAATACTTCTCTCCTCTTGGCCAGGATGTGAAGGAGAGAGAGGCCAGCCTCCAACCTTAACAGCCACGTTCCCAGTGACGTCAAGGCCTTCCACAAGGCTTCACCTCTTAAGGAGTCCATCGCGTCCCAATAAGACCCCACTGGGTTAGAGGACTATAACATATATGTTTTTGGATACATTTCAGACATAAACTGTAGAATATGATATAGGTAGAATTAAAGAATTTAAAATCAAGATAACAGTGAGAAATGGGGGCCATAATGAGTATGATAGAGTGTAAAATGATATTTGTAATGATGATAATGTTTATTTATATTATTTTTATATTATTTATTTTCTAATCTGAGGTTTAGGCACGTTTTCCTATGTGTAGATCAGGTATTAAATTGGAAAAAAAATGTTTTAAAAATCTAGGGAAGGGCAGGTGTGGTGTCACACACCTGCAATCTCAGCACTCAGCAGGCTGAGACAGGAGAATCACCAGGAGGCCAGTCCGGGTTACACAGAAACCTCGAGACCATCTTGAACAGCACAGCAAGACCCTTCCTCCAAAAAAAAAAAAAAAAAAAAAAAAAAAGATAAAATCACTATGTTAAAGACTTTATTAATTACTTGCCAATATAAATATATGAATTAATAGGGACAAATAACACATTTTTAACCATCACCATGGAGATATTTTTGCAAACATCTAGTTTCAATTCTTGGTGGGGGGAGGTTGGCGCAGGGTCTCACTATGTAGTTACGACTGAATTTGAATTCACAGTGTAGCCCAGGCTCGTCTCGAACTCCTGATGATCCTCCTGCCTCTGCTTCCCACATACTCGGATTACAGGCGTGCACCACCATCCAGGCTTTAGTTTTAATTTAAAAGTCATAATAGCAATCACAAATACCACCAGAGCAAATGACATTAAACTTCTTACAACTTCATAGACACAAAAAGGCATGTGAATGTTTACAGAATGGTTATTTATAACAATAATTCATTGAAAATATGAAAGAAAGGTAAATAACTATAAACTATTGCACTAAAGATTAATAATTTTGATATATACATCTATGTTGGTAGAGACCTCAAAAATATAAAAAAACACACCGAAACATTTTATTTGTGTGATATGTGAAACAAAAATATAAAAGTCATATTACAAATGTTTTTGAGAATTATATCTATAAAAAGAATGCCAAGTTTAAAAACATTTGAAATTTCAATACTACGTTTATCAAATGGATTATTTGATAAAATAGGAAGTGGCTGTAAGTAGAACAGGTTTAATTCAGACTTCATTTCCTACCTCATGTTTCACTTTTAGATCAAATAAAAAATCTAATATGTATTGACTCTCATTTGTAGCAATACAGGTGATTGTAGCTACTTTACAGCCAACATAGTAATATTAGTAGATTTGTAGAAGATCCTTTACTGTTAATGAATTTTATGAGTATGGTAAGTAATCCTTACTAAGGATTTACCAGACATTTACAAACCAGAGGAGAAATGATTCCAGGTAGAGTTTTATGTTTAGATTTACCTTATTACTTTGAAAATAGCAGTTTTATTAATTTTTGTTCTTAGCTAATCTGAGACCCTGATTAAAGCATTTAATTAAATTCAAATTACGTAGAAAATTTAGAACATTAAAACTTTTTTTTTTTAGAACATTAAAACTTTTAAATTAACTTTACTAGAAAGTTTTCTTAATTTGAGGCTACAGAGCTAGCTATAATGTTCGACTCTAAGAATCATTTTTAAATTGAGAAATAAATTTGGAGATACATTTTCAGAAGATGGAATGTACAACATATTTTTAAATAAATTATTCACATAGCAGATAAGACAGTAATTTATTCTCTTGATCAATAAGTTTTAATTAATATGAACATTAGCATTCAATAGTACTTGTATGACTTAACTATATGTATATTTATCTGCTAAAATGTTTTCTCATACTGGTGCTTTTAATATGATAGCTTTATTTTATTAGTAATTTTGTTTTTACATTATCTGTCAATAAATCACAGTATATTGCACTTTGACTATTATATCGTTCTACAGCAATCTCTTAAAGTTGTTTTGCTCTGAACTGTATTTATTATATGTAGTAATATTTAAAGAAAAAGACACAAAATTGTTATAATCAAGCACAATTTGAGAGAAACCATGAAGGTCCACAGAAAACAAATTTATTTCCAGTAATTTGCCATTTTCCATCTATCTACTCTTTAGCTCTCTGTCTCTACCTAGGTTTACTGTTAATTTTTAACTCTGTATCACATCCGTTCATTTTTTTACTTAGTTTATTGGTGGATAGTTATGCTTTCATTGTGCTTTTATATAAACTGGCTCGAAGTATCTTATGTCCCATACCTCATATTTTACTGTATTGTTAATCTAATTAACACCAATATGTATTTATAAAACTTCTATTTTTTTCCCCTGGAAAACTTTTTAAAAATTGAACAACTCATAGGACTTTTATTTTCACTCATGTTTGTCTTTCTCTTATTAACTGAAACATAAAAATCCACAAACCGCCCATGTTAAAGGAGCATCATGGGATGCTTCAGTACAACTGCACAGTGTGTAATACTTAAGTCAGGTTAATTGTATCTATCTCGTAAACATCTATCATTATTATTTAGGATGAAAGGTTTAAAACATTTTCTTCAAATTTTTGACACATATAGTATACTATCTTAAAATTATTAGTATATATTTGCAGTATATAATGATTACATTCATCATGGGGAGTTGGTATGTATAGGTAACAGATCTAATTCTTTTTTCTTCACCTTGTCCTTCCTTCTCTCCTCCTCCCTCCATCTCTTGGTCCCCTTCCCAATTGAAAAAGTTTGGAGCTAGAGTTGCCCTTTTCTCCAGTGGTGCAGCAGAACATAATTCTACCTGACTCCAATTTAGTGCTTACATATTGATCAGCTGTTCTCCATTCTTCTAGACACCGTGCTCTCCCCTGAGTGGATAACCACCGTTCCTCTTTCTATTTTTAATGAGAGCTCAACATTTTAGGTTTCACCCATGAGCAAAATCATGCAGTAGTTTTCTTTATTTGGTTGGCTCATTTTGCTTAACATAATGATCTCCCATTTCGTTCATACTGTAGCAGAGGACATAATTTCTTTTCTTGCAGGTGACTAGTATTCCACTGCATAAATGTGCCACGTATCCTGTACTGACTTATCAGTAGGCAGATATTTAGGTTGTTTCCCTTTCTGCCTAATGTAAAAAGTTCTGTAATGAAAACGGTAGCAGCTGCTCTGTTTCTTTGAGTTCCTTAATGGTCTCCATTTTACAAATGATCTGTGGAAGGATATTTCCGTGAGGAGATTTAAGAAGATGTTGTTTTTGATCTAAAATCTCTCCCCCACAAGAATGTCATGTACTCAGAGGTGGGGATTTGGTGGTGATTAGAGTATAGGGGTATTGTCCTCATCTGTGGATCAGTCTACTGACGAATTCACAGCAAAGTCTGCTGTCAAGAGGTGGGAACATGCAGCAAGTGGGAAGCCACCCGAGGCATGGCCCGGAAGGGTTTGTTCTTGTCCCCAGGTCTTCTGTTCTCTTTTGCTTCCTGACTACCAGAATGTGACTAGCTTTTTTCTGCTCTGTCTTTCTACCATGTCATTTCTGCCTTAGAGCCAACCATCTATGGACTAAATACATAGTCAAACATGAACCAAACTAAAACTTGCCTCTTTTAACATGTGGATTGCAGATATTGTGTCTCAGTCATGGGAAAGCTGAGTAACACAGAAGATTGGAATCAGGGAAGTAGCGTCATCACTGTATCTGACCATGTGGCTCAAAGCCTTTGCAACTTGTCTGTGGGAGGAATTTGGAAACATGTGGAGAAGAGACCTAGAGATGCCCTAGATTGCTCTAAACAGACCTTTATGTGTGAAAACTAGATCAAAAGTTGATTACTGGGTATACAACTATCTAGAAAAATAAAAAGTGAAAAGAACTAAGTCAATATTAAATATCCCTAAAAGAATACCAAATGAAGTCATGTTTTCAAAAAGATATTGAGAACTATTTTAAGTTATTTTGCCTTCAATGTAGTTTATAGCAATTCAGAAAAAAAATAAAGATAATGTACATATACTTCTGATTTGGAGGAAACCTGCTTTGTTTAAGCATCTCAAGTGGAAAAATAAAAAGAGTAGAGGAAAGAGTAGCATATAGTGAGATATATTCTGGAGCCAGATAGTGCAAGTTGTTTTGAATCTCCTTAAGAATTTCGGATTTTATTTTCTAAAAATAATTGAAAATCTTTGATAAACTTTTAAAAAGGAGAATAGGATTCTGCAATTTTTTTTTTATGGGAATTTCTCCTGACTTCAGTTTTGGACACAGACAAAACATGAATACTGAAAGGTAAATTAGAAAACTTTTGAAGTATGGTGGTTGAAGGATAATGGTAGCCTGCAAGTGGGTAATTTAGTTTCAACTAATTCATATGTTTTTAAGGTTTTAATATTTAAAAATTGATGTTTAAGTTTTTAAATAGAAATCGTCTTTTATAAAATGTGTTTATAATGGAATATGACATCTAAAATATCAAATTTTCATTTTATATTTGATATCATTTATGATTATAATTAAGGGTTCTCACAAAATCACAATTTATATATATATTGTTTTCTGTGATAGCAATATAAATCTAATCCACAATGAATTACAGAGAAGGTAAAATCACCTTAAAGACATCGCCTGTTTTTATGGAATATTCTTTCAAACAATATTTTCCCTATTACTCAGTTCTTATCTGATCTTCCACATGTAAAAGTACCAAGTCAGCAGCTATGTTTTTGATGATGGTCACGCTAACCCTCCTAGCCTGCACAGCTCATTTACAGTGCTTAAGAACTTCTCTTTTATTTTATTTATTTATTTATCTATTTATTTATTTATTTATTTACTGGTGCTGGGGATCAAATTCTGGGCCCGTGCTTGCTAAGCAAGTGCTCTAACCACTGAGATAAATCCCCAGTCCCAGGAACTTCTCTTTTAGATGTTGAATCTTCATTATTATCCAAACTCTTTAGTGTTCACTCATATATACTTATTTAAATTGGTGTTATATTTGTGTCTTATATAGATTCTATTTCCCACATAAATTGTAATTTTTTTCAGGGTAACCTCTCATGAATATTTTGGACTCTTACCAGCATTCAAGAGATTACTGTGCACATTTAAATTTTTCTGTACCTGCTGATCAATGGCTTATCCAAGTGGTGAGTTAGGGTATTACTGAATTAATAGGACCATGATGATGATGATCATGTGTTTTGGAAGTCTTCATAGAAAATCAATTTAAAAAAAGAAAATCAATTTATACTTTATTAAATTAAACAAATTTTGTCACACTCACTTACTCTCAAGTCATGCAGACTAGGAACTGGAACG